>AP028438.1:2377857-2446013 GCA_036509395.1 Antheraea yamamai | reverse complement strand
TTTCAAATTGATGAAAATATTTCAATTATGCACACTGAATTAATAGCAATTGCAGAGGCCTTATCATTTGCACAATCAACTGAGTCCATTAAGATTGTTATTTTATCCGATTCAAAAAGTGTTCTTCAACACGTAGCGCGATGTACCTTGACTTTTCGAGGAATACCGATAGCCTACATACACTATTTTGAAGCAATTACTAGATTTCAAAGCAAAGAACAAAGTAATTGTTTTACAATGGATCTCTTCTCATATAGGTATAACTGGGAATGAAAGAGCTGATCTTTTAGCTAGAGAAGGATCCTCCGAAGGTGCTCCTATTAATATTTTACCAACTTACTTGGATGTATGCTCAGTATTTAAAAATAGCTGTTACTCGCATTGGAAGGAATACTTTGATACTAAAACAAAACGAATATAGTACAGAACGATTCAGCCACGCCCCTTAAGGTCACCATGGATTGATGACAGTACGATTTGCCATCAGGAAGCAATCACAGGAATAAGATTACGCTCAGAACACATCCCATGTAAAAAGTTCGCCTACCTGATGCGTAAGATGCGTAAACTACTATCACCACTCTGCCAGAGTTGTGAACCCATCGATGATGTGCACCACATCCTGGCAGAATGTGTTCGAAACGAAGATATTAGATCTCGGCTTAATGCTTCTGGTTCGTTCCACACTGGTTTGTACAATTCGTTATTGTCTGACCCCACTTCGAAAGATGCTAAAGAATTGTACAAAATTAATATAAGCTATTGTTAAGTTTATTATCATTCTTATTGTTATATAGTTGTATGTCACTTAGGCGATATAGCCGAGAAGGCGACTAAGCCTTCATTAAAAAATAAATAATAATAATATTAAAATTACAGCAATCTTAACATGGTTTGGACATACTTTATTTTATTTACAAAAAAAATAGCATCGGGCACATTATTGTTAATAACAAAAATGTCTGGCAATGATAATTTCATGTTTTAGTAGCGTTTCAAAGTTAGTAAAAAACAAAACATTCAAAAATTATATAAAAATCAATATTTTTGCCTGTAAAGGTGCGATATGCACTAATAAACGCAACGTTTACCGGCAGCCAGGCGCACTCTGTTCGGAAGAACATAAAGATATATAAAAAATGGCTTATTTTCTTTTTCGAAACCGTTGCTAGCTCTTAGACAAATAGTTACAGGCAAGTGACATTTGACGCGTCGTGCTCATATCTTTTTAATATTTATATTTTTCTTCAATACAATGGAGTGTGAAAAAGTTTTAATACAAGTTGAAAATAGTTATGATATTATTCAGTGTTTCATTCATCATTATTTTATTTTATGAATACATTTTATCGTTTAATTTATAATTTAACTCTATCAACTTGATATTTTATAATGTAAACTCTACTGACTGTATAGTAAACGTCTACAAAAAAGGGAAAGGAACTTCGTTAGAAACTGGGGGGTCCATAGACCTTTAAACCTTTTTTTCACATTACCACCAATATATGTTGGTTGCTACGAACGGGTTGTAGGCTTATTTTAAAAGATTTCTCACATATCATCTGGGTATATGTTTGATTGAGTCCCTTGATAGTTTGGATTCACAATTGGAAACCGATGGTGTGGCTGGAATAAGGTTTTAGTTATATTAAATTTTTTCGCGTTTAAAAAATACAATTGGCACCAGTGATAACCGATTTGGTGCAGACGAAGTTGCACGGGTCAGCTAGTTAAAAATAAAATAGGTATATCTTTTATAAATACTATAAACAAAGTCGCTTTTCGCGTCGGTTTGTGTGTTGCGCAGTTCCAAATTACGCAACGGAATTTGATACGGTTTTCATTATTATTTGGAAAATACCTTCCGCGAGGTTCATATGTATGATACATGCGTATTATTTATAAAAAATAGAAAAATTAATATGTGATAAAATGTGAATATTCGTACAAAATATTTTTCTATCGTTTACATTACTAACGTAGTTTTAAACCTTAGGAAATACATCTAAGTGATGTAGTAGAGAATTGTATGTATATCTTTAAAACTTGTAAACAAGTCATTAATTGTTTGTGCCTATCTATTAAGTATTAATCTATTACATTTTTATTTTATTCAAAATCAAAATACTCTTTATTCAATTTAGGCCCGGAGAAAGCACTCATGAACGTTAAAACTACCACCGGTTCGGAAAACAACCCAGTCATCGAGAAGAACCGGCAAGAAACACGATCTGGTTTATCTTTTCATAATAACTAACATATTTTTCGATTATTACAACATAATAGACATATAAAGCTACATTCGTTTTTGGTGGATGCACAGAGAGAGGCGTCACTTTCAGACGTCGTCATCATTCACATAATGATCCACCCTGCCTGCCACACACTTCAATCCAGCCTTTTTGTATTAAGACCCGCTTGACATAACACTCGAACTTACTATCTGGTAAATCGGTAATGTGCTTTGGGACTTTGTTATAAAATCTAAAACTATTACCTAAAAAACTGTTACTGGTCTTAGTGAGCCTGAAACATGAAGTGACCAGTTTGCTACTGTTTCTAGTATTTACATTATGTCGGTCTTTTACTAAATCCAGATTATCTAAGTTTTTTGCGGACGTACATCAAATTCTCAAGAATATATTGGGAATTAGGGAATGTATTAAAAAGTAATACGCTATTTGAGACACTATTTTAACCAACGTTAATGTACTAGTAATTCTTGTCCAATGAAGTATGTTAGTTTACCGATTTAGTGTAAATGAAAATGGCCCTCAATTTTTCATTGAATATCTTAGAAGATATGATAAATTTAAAATTATGTGTGACAAAAAGTTTTTTTGAAGTTTTCTACGTAGCTTTTTTGACTTCGATGAACTGAAAAATATCCAAGCACCAAACCGGATCTCATTTCTCTAGATATTTAGAAGCCACATTGGTACACTCTTACGGAATCGGAGGAGGTCGCTAGTATATACAAAAAAAAATATATGTTTAACCTACCTACAACATATTCGACATTTGTGTACGGTTAATTTCATATACTGGTTGGAGTTTAGAAATCACTTTACATTATTAACAACAGAAAAAATATTAAATATCAAATAATATATGTAAGAAAAGTAGTTCACATTTCAACTGAGGTGAAATGAGTGTGAAGTGGTTTGTCTTTCTGTTTTTAATTGTAATCAGGTGATGTGTTTATTTTATCTGCTTACAAAACGGAGAAACATTGTTTTGTTCAGCTTTTATTTCGTTCTTTATATTATCTCAAATCATTTAGTTGATATTAAAAAAATCCGAATTATGCTTAATTTAGGTAGTGTATCGGCCTGTAACTAAATATCTGCTAATAGAAAAGAATTTTCCAAGGAGATGAAAGTAGCTACTAATTTATGACATTCTTGATATTAAACGCAAGAAATATGCAATCCTGTGTTATACAATTATAATATAGCGTATATATATTACGAAAACATCTTTCCATACATTCATTTATTTATTTCCCCTCAACCGGCTAGTGTTACATTTATTCAATTGAACTTCTAGAAATTTGACGTTGAGTTGCAAGATTAATTAATTAGTTAATTGCCTAATTATAAGTTCATGACGATTTCGTATCGATATTTCAATACCATAACAACTACAAATTACATAAAGTACACTTGGAAAATACATGAATATCACTACATATTTTAAAACAAAGTCCTCTGCCGCCACGTCCCTCTGTCTATTCACGATAAACTCAAAAACTAATGAACGGAGTTTCATGCATTTAATTTTCAGCAGTAGACAAAGTGATTAATGAGGAAGGTTTAGATATATAATTTGTCAAGGTTTTTTTATTATCAGGGCAGAACAACGTCCGCCGGACCCGCTAGTTTTATATGATATGTGTTTTTATTTTTGTAGGAACAATGCAAAAGCTTTTTACACTACAGCCTCGTGGAGATATGACAATAGCGTGGTGGGTCAGTGTGATCGCTATGTGGTTGATAACAGTGGCCACTGTTGTGGGTAACATCGCAGTCCTGACGGCACTTCGGCGAGTACATCGAGCCCCGGCTCATTACCCGCTCGCGAGCCTCGCTTTCGCCGATCTATTGGTCGGCTTGCTGGTTCTACCATTGGCTGGTGTTAGAGAGCTGTTCGCCTTTCATTTAGGTACACAAATTTACACGTTTACCACGCGACGGCTCAGTGCATTGCAACCAATTGCATTTGATACACCCAGAACAGGCTTTATCCGGCCGGGACATTGCTTATATGAAAAAAGTAGTGTTTTCATTCTCAAAAATATTAAATGTTATTTATTGATGAATGTTCATAGAGAAACGACTGAATGGATATGAATATATATTGATTTTAACATTCCGAATGCATTAAATATTAACACTTCAATATAATAATAAGAGAATTACGTGTATACTATACTTGAGCTATATTAGGTTGTATATAAACAAGGACATCCTAAAAGGTAGTCCAGTGAAGCTGTTCAGGCCTTGCTAGGCCTATAGCGAAGTCAATTCGAGAAAAAGACATCTCAAAAAGGTTGATATTAGGCAAACGGCTGGTCGTAAGACAGTAAACCCAATCTCGCTTCTCACAGTGAAAAAAAAAGTGTTATGTCAAATGTAGGAGATAAGAGTCAAAAAAAGAAAATAAAAGGCAATTAAGCTGTTCATGTGTAAATCAAAAATTTATATCTATATATGTAAAAGAAAATACTAAACTAAACAACGATATTTTAGCACAACGCAGCAATAAATTAGTTCAATCCAAAATGAATAATGTAGTTATCGTTTTTATATAGATACTAGCGGGCCCGGCAGACGTTGTCCCGCCCTGATTAATAATAAATCCTTCACAAATTATATAGCAAAACGTTTCCCATGAATCACTTTATGCACTGGTGAAAGCCGCATGAAAATCCGTTCAGTAGTTTTTGAGTTTATCGCGAACAGACAGACAGACAGACGGGGTAGGGGACTTTATTTTATACTACGTAATGATATAATTCTTCTGTCCATGTGCATGTGATTGAACTCCTCCTAAACGTCTGGACAGATTTTGATAACATGTTTAGCGAGTGTTCAGGTGGATTCAAGAATGGTTTAGATTCACAATTTGACCTGATAGGCGGCGCTGCTGTCGAATTTTAGGATTTTTTTTAAATTATCAAGGCAGCACAAGGTCCACCGGGCCCGCTAGTGTGTAAGTATAAATACATTTCCAGACAAAATCATCTGCTCATTCTGGAACACTCTTGATGTGTTGTGCTGCACAGCATCTATTCTTTCGATCTGTTTGCTCGGATGGGAGCGTTGGCGCGGCATCACCGCTCCGTTGGGACGAGCCAAACGATCCCGTCAGGCGAGACTGTACGCGGCTCTCGTGTGGCCCATATCTATCTCTGTCGCGTTACCTACTGCTTTCATACCCTCGTACAAGACACACCTACCAGGCGAGATACCGAAAGCTTGTTCTGTTAATACTAACGTTGGGTGAGTTTATCTTATAATATTAATAGTATGGTATTAATTATTCAATTAATTATACAGAAGGTTATAATATTAGAGGAACTCAACAATGATATTACATGACGATCGATGGCTGAATCCTGTCCTAGCACGCGAGTCTCGTAAACGGGCGTGATAACGTAGTAAGTAACATTCTTCGACGAAACTCCGAGTCATACTATAGCTGGATTATAACCGCATTATTATTTACCTTTCGCTGATAAACATCGATAACCTACAATTATTTATAATATCCATTTCACAATTATTAGAACAATTTACAGCTAAATTAATATCATGAGTAATGAGTACGTACGATTAATAAACATTTACAATTATTGACAAATAGAGGTGAACTATTTACGGAAAAAATTACAGTCGTCGTCAATCCTTTTGACCGCTCTGAATATAGCCGTAAGTTCGATGTTATGTGTTATATAGTCAAGATTTTAATACAGAACAAAGTTAAAAAATTCTTATAGGAATCTATAATTGGCATATATAAGTATATCCTTAAGTTGTCTCGACCTTATGAATATAATATAATACGTTTTTATATCTAACATTGTGTTCAGCGTAACCGTCTTCAGAGCAGTCAAAAAGTTCGGCGAAGACTGTATATAAGGGTGTCCGCTATTTACCAAGTTGGCTTTTTTGACTTGGGTATCGTTCAAATCGTTTGTTTATAGATTCAAAATTCGAAAAAAAAAATGTTCGAAAAAACGGTAAAAATAAATTTTGACCTTATCAAAATTTCTCCATCCCAAGGGGACACAGTAGACGGAGAACTGATAATATTTGGTAAGTTATTCAATAAAAGCAAGATATATACAAGCAAGATAAAGTTTAATTTCAAAAAGTGGAAAAACTCCATGGTAAATAAATGACGATTCATTCACGAGTCATTCATAAACGGCATCGGTAAGGAAAACTTTTTTCCTAAATGATTTTAGGCTATAGCCTAATCGTTAGTTTATATACTAATACCAGTGTTTCGAGCGGACAAATATCCAATTACTGGCAAGTTAAATATTTGGCTATTTAACCGGTAAAATATATTTTGAAAGGATAATTAACTACCCGAGCGGCACAAAAATTTTACGAAACTCATGATTTATTGATGTTGCTAAAGTATTAGGAATATTGACAGAATTATACACATAAGGCTGGGTATTTGAAGAGCTTCATAATTAATTATTATCAATATTAATTAACATAATAATTAATTTTTAATAATTTATATATAATTTATAACTTTTTATTTGTTCATTAATATATTTATAGTGTCACTATATAAGGTAAATTCTTATTAGCCTGTACTATATATATTCTCAATCACGTATCAACCCCACTTAGGTGGTAGAGCCACGCTGAAGCTATTACTGGTTTCAGCATGAATGGGTCGGCTCCCCCGGGGGAGACCCCCCCCCAAAAGAAAAAAGAGGAGAAGAAAAGGCGTGCAGGGGGTCGGCGGGAGGGGGAGGGCGGGGGCCCCCCCCCCCCCCCCCCCCCCCCCCCCCCCCCCCCCCCCCCTCCCCCCCCCCCAAGAAGGAAAGGAACCGGGCCCCGGGGTGAGGGAGGGGAAGGGGGGGGAGAAACAACCAGAAGACCACCCCCTCCCAAAAAAAAAAAAAAAAACATGAGGCAAAAAAAGTACTTTGGTTAATTATCCGGTAAATTACCGACTGCACGTTGGTAAAATAAGTAAAATGTGTATTTTATCGGTAAATTCTCTTCCCTACAAATGACTAACAAAAAAGCTGACTTTGTAAATAACTGATACTGTATATGGCAATGGCGTAACGCAAAATATAAAGGTTCGATACTTTTTAAAATAGTAACGTTAAATCTTTGTTCCAGATATGTATTATTCAGTATTACGTTATCATTCTACGTCCCAGCTAGTGTCATGGTGTTTCTATACACACGTATATTACGCGCGATCGCGACTCCGTCAGGGATACGCTCGCACCGCGGTCGCTCCCCGCGCAACGATGTTTCTAATACAATAACTGTTCGTTGTATTCTTTTATTATTCATTACTTTAACAGATATCACTTATTATCAGATGTGAAAACAAAAGAGCTATCATTATATCAAGTATTCTTCTGAAATTGAATCAATTTGAAAACTCATTTTTATAGAAGAACTAACTGAGGCCGCAATTCTGTACGCGTTTGAGGTACAGCGAAATGGGTTGCGCGAAAACATTCTCTATGGTCTATTGAACTGTACAAAAGTAGGTGTGCTTCAGCGTTATCTGATGGCGAGTAATTTAGCATGAAAAAACAAGTCTACCAGTTTTAATGACGAGCGGTCAAATGTTTTTTGGAGTTTATCATTCTCATGTGTATATACCGACATATATCTTTGTATATACACAAATTCAAAAATATATAAATAGATTAGAATATACAACAATAGGTACAACATGCATTTTTATTTATATATAGATAAAAAAATATATGGTGTAATTAATATATTGCAAAATAATTTTTTTACATAAAATAACCAATAAAACGTAAGCAAATTTGAAACATGTATATATAAGATTATGAATATAGAATTAGAAAACATAATATTCTTAACTGAGTAAATATTATTTTATTAGAGCAAAGAAGTTTGCTGCATTGTACTTAACTGTGTCATCATCACAGTTAAGTAACACTGTGTGTGGCCAGGACCAAATTAAGAAGATTTCCAAGTTTAATCGGGTCATATCTATTACAAATGTGTATATAATCAGTAATTTCATTCAAATCTTTATATTACCTAATGCGTATTGTATCTTTCAGGATAAGAGAAAAGAAATGAAAAAAGATATATATAAACTTGATACTCCAGTAAAAAATTGTAATGGTGATGACAAATCTAAAACTATGTAAGTACTAGATAACGTCAGAACAAAATACATTGATGTTTGATATGTACATAAAAAGCTTTACTTTTAAAAGCAACTCCGATACTGGATTATTTTATTTGCATTAGTTTAAAATATAATTATAGATTTTTTTAATTCAAAATGAAAACAACAGATTTAGAGGTTGTTTATCAAAATAATATCTTAGTTAAAATGTGTGTAATTGGTACGCTTTAAATCATTTACTGGTAAATCCAATTAAAACAAATATATGAGGGAACACTGTATGATTTATTGATAAAACTGAGGCCTCGGAAACACTGGCGGGGAGATTATCTGCTACTACATTTGCAGTTAGTTCCATAACCTAACAAGATTGAAGTTTTTTGGGGGAATAGTGTTACGTTTTACAATAAGGTCCCCAACCAAATTATTGATTTGCTGGACAATAAGTTCAAGCACCAGATCAAGGAAGATTTACTTGCAAAAGTTATTTACAGGGTCAATAGGTACATACGTGAACGACAGTGATGTCTTAAAATCACACCCCTATCTGTAAAATGCGACGGTAAGCATTGATTGGTATATAGGTGAAATAAAAAATAAAAAAAAGAGATAAATCAGATCGAATTTCTAGACAGTTCTTCTTGATCACTGCTAGCCAGAGTTGCTTTCGGTGATAGGTACAATTTCAACAATCATAAGCGCCTTCTCGTGATCTAAATAAAAAAAATGTATAGGTTTATTTAAGCTAATTTTATTAACTTAACGGATAATATAACTATTTGTTCAATTTCGTATAAGTGACAACCTCTATAAGTACTTGGTTACTCCTCTGTAAATTAATCGGTGATGTATTAATATTGCATGTTCTAGGTTAGAAACACAAATTGGTGATGGTGTTGACATAACAGCACCTTCTGTCCCAAAATCACCGGTATTTAAGATGTTCAAAAAAGTTGAATCACCGTAAGTGAATTTATATTGTTACGTCAATATAATATACAATACTTATATTATGACATTGTTTTTAAGTTACCTTCATGAATTTTGATAACATTTGCTGTTTTCTTGGTACTGCTTCTATTATAGATTTACGAATAGCTACATATATCGTGTCTTTATCCAGAGCAAATTTGAACAACAAGTAATTGGAAATTATTAGCGATAAATGTAATTAATTGCTCAAAATGATATAAGTATTAGGTGAATTATTAATTTCATTTTGTAGTGGAGGAATCCTCTCTCGTCAGCGCAGAGCGACTCGGACTATAGTTATCCTCATGTCATTATTTCTGTTTTGCTGGACGCCGTTTTTCGTGATGCTACCTATAGGTTAGTTGTTTTGTTAATTATTTTTAATTTATTTAATTAAATTATTCAACTTCAATGATCAGGTGTGTAACTACTTATAATTCTTTTTGACTATCTTATCGTATCTTTAATCTGAAATTATAATGTATGATTCTGCGGATCCACATTGCATTCTATTTTTCACTTATATTGTTCAAAATTTCGGTTTTGTTACGCTTACTGTAGTCACGATACAACTCATGTAGTGCGGTGTATTCGCTAACGTAATTTAATTACTAGGAGCTACCCTTATATGATCATTATCGCTATAAACATTTCGAAACACTACAACTCATATATCTATTCTAATATCCGTCCACCATATACGAAGTTTGAATTGTTCTATCAACGGATGCCATGAAGATAATATAATTAATCCGAAAAAAAAAAGAAAAAAAAAAGAAAAAAAGGAAAAAAAATATACAACAAAAAGGAAAAAAAAAAAAAAAAAAAAAAAAAAAAAAAAAAAGGTTATCGCGATTAATAGTTTTTATGGTGTCAATGCCACCCTACAAATGCTATGATCAAAATCATGAAATAATTGTATAAATACGAGTTACGACGCAAATACTACATGACTCTTTGAAAATTTAATTTCAGACTCTCTTTGCGATTGCGTCCGTGATTCGTCGTGGCAGTGGTGCACATGGTTGGGATATGCGAACTCCGCGTTAAACCCTTTCGTATATGCTGCGTCATCGCCCACTGTTGGGCGAGCGTTACAAGGTTCACTCGCGTCCACAAGCGGCAATAAGCACGGTGAGAAGAATAAACAGAATATTTTATGATAGGACTGTGATTTTGTAATTTGCAATTGACAGACTAGAGAATTAAATTTTGCAAGAATAGTTTAGTTACAAATGTGTCATTAAATACCCGGCAGTGTGGTGTGGTAGTTGGACGTGCAAAGCAGTGCCTTTGTAGGTTTAACGAGCCATTTATGTAAGCGTAATTTTAGTTATTTTTGATGGACCACTTTTCGTTGTCAGTCAGCGCAATCAGCACTTACTCTACCTTCCTATGCTTACGTAAGTAATGTCTACCAGTTTTTACAAATTTCATTATCAGTTTATATATATATTTATACCATTATATATTGGTGGCGCCGTTGCGTTCTCGACACCATTAAAGGGGGTGTTCTATGTTATTTATGTGTACTGTATTTGCGGGGGGTGCTATATTTGATACTCAACTATATTGCGATCAGATACGACGATGGAGACAAGACTGGGAAAGAAACTTGGCACATACCTCGTGGCGTTGCAGTTTCCACGTGGCTAGCCGGCTAGGTGATTGTTCTCGATGCACTCCACTGTTTTTCTCCGTCACAACACTGACGGACACTAAAGTCTGGTTTCAAAAAGTCTCACACAACAATTATTGATTATAAAGTATGTTGGCACGCACTATATGCGGAGCGATGCGTTTATTCCTACTCACTCGACCAGGCGAAAATTCAAAATTCAAACTGTTCTTGCACGCGGCGCGGAAACGTCTATTGCTTGTTTGACGCGCTAATGAACGTAAGCATGTGCCACAGGAAGGGGTAATTAAGCGGGGATTGAAAGTGTCGCGATCTGATCACAATAATGCGGGAATTTGAAATATATATAAAGCGGCGCAACCGTATATATTTACAAAAGAAAATATTGCTGACGTAATTGTTTTTATTGTCCAGTCTCCTCATATTATGAACAATAACCAAAACATAGATTCCTAATCCCTACGGACCCTAACCTCTATAATTACTAACGTCACTTGGGATTGTACTCAAAATGTAATCTATATTCAATTTAAAAAAATGCATATCCAAATACCGCAGGAAGGAAAGAGTCATTGTTCTTTAAAATACTGTGACAAAGATATCACTTGTATTTTACAAAATTTCATGTTTGATTCCGTTTTAAAAAAATAAAACAAGCATTTTCAAAATAAATATATTTATTTACATTTATTTCAAAGTTTTGTGTACACATCTTTGGTTTAATAACTACTCCCGTTCTTATAAATAATCCCATTTTATAACGATTGATTGCACTCGTAAAATACTGTTACTATATTACGGAAGATTAAATAAAACCATATATTCATAACAACAATATTTACAACTTAACTGTGGAATAAACTAACAACGAATTAACAACCTATATACTAATTTATGCTTCAACAACAACTTCGGACACAACAGCGAATATAATAAAGCCCACTGCTTTATTAAAACGTAAAATCATACAATTTGAAGTTTGTACATTATTGGTTTATTAAAGAGGGAGCTATTCAAGTTGGAAGATTTTTTAAATAACATATTCGACATACTTGAATGATTTTTTTTTCTCGAACTGATTATGCTATTGACCTGGCAAGGTCTTTACAGCTTCTTTACAGCTACTTGAATGAAAAACATACTAACAATAAGGCAACGATATTAATCATAAGTTAAGACTTTCCTTTTGTTCTAAATGAACACAAAATTCTTTTTTACACAAAAATTTATAAATGTTTTCTTATGTTAAGTGCATTTGCTTCCTCATCAGACCAGTGTTTCACTTATTTCAATTTTCAAAAATGGCTAGGCGTCCTTTATTACGCTTTTTTAATTTATCTCTATAATTTATTGGTTCCGTACGATATCTTATCTTTATTTCAATAACATCTGTTCATATTTTTACTAATAAATATTGAGATATTTCATATCTTTTGTCAGCACTGCATACTTCGGCCACTGAATGGAAAGTGATTCTAGAAAGTGACATTGACATTTGATTGCAGAAAATGGCGGCTAGTTTGCAAACATGACGCCGTATATCGACAAGATGGTGGCGGTTAGTACCGATGGCGGGGAGATGGCGCTCGCTCCGCCGAAGTCTTTCGCATCGGGGGAACAGGTCTTGCAGGTGCACCGACCCGATAGACAGTAGCCAGGCTCGTCCTCTTCCGACACACATTCCTTAGTTCAAACATAAAATAATGTACAACTTTTAGACACTAAATAATATTTATAAATTATAGACACTTTTTAATATTTATCTTGTATGTTTTGTTCTTTAAGTTGATTATATTATGACCACGATTGTATGAGATTTTTTATTGGTTACTATTATAGTTTATTTTGACAAGTAGAACTCGTCATCTAAAGAAAAAGTGTTATGCCTTCACCAATTTTCTCTATCTATCTTGTGGTAGACTCACGCTGAAGCTACAATTGGTGTTAGCATGAGTTGGTCGGCTCGTCTGGGGTATTACCACCCTCTCACATAAAACCGACTCCCACTCCCCCAAACACAGGCTGGCAACGCACTTGCGAGTCCCCTGGTGTTGCAAGTGTTTATGGGTGGTGGTGATCACTTAACATCAGGTGACCCAACTGTTTGTTTGCCTCCTATGAAAAAAAATAATGAAATATTGAACGTGTGGAATTTCTTTGTTGTTTTATTTATTTTTCAAATTGTTAGGTATATGATTTATAATTCACTATATTACATGTAATTTTTGATAAATTACTATTTTTCCTAAAATAGTAAATTAAACTTTGTGGTTTCACTAGTTAAGTTACAGATTACACATAATGAGAAAGAGGGAGAGAAGGAGAATCACGACGAGGGGACATGACGCTTTTTCCTTACGCGATTAAGATATACGAATATAAACAATCTAAATCTCCAAGAACTTCGTTCATGACCGAATAGAAATTTTAAAGTGATTTTTTTTCCATCGCCTCAAAATTTTTCGTCCATCTATCGCATGTCTCATTACAGCTGGACGCGGAGTAAGGGTTAAGTGAACGACGCTCACTAGCAGCCAAGGTCAAATATGGGTATCATCTGGATCATTATATGTATAATGTATTTGGTACTGTAATGCGCAGATTGAAATTAAAATTTATAGTTGGATATCTGCTCTAATATTGATTTCCCATTATCATTCCTATTTTCCAATTATCAAGTTACTAATTAAAACGCGGTTTTAATATCCCAAATTGAATAATTTTCCAAAAATTTTCAGTTAAATGCTTACGATCCGAAAAAAAGTTTCACTTGCTCGTGGTTTCATGAAAGCACACAATGTTTTTTTTTTATTTATATTCACAGCAAGAAAGTGTGTGTTATCGAGTTCGATCAACAATAACTAGATATCGGTTCGGCGCGAAAAATACGTCTCGGTAAATAACAGCTCACTTGAAATGTGAGCTTTTATTTTGTTTAGTTTGTTTGAAACACAGTCAATGTAAGCACGTTTCACATGCCGCAGTGTATTCAAAAGATGCAAAAATAATACCCGAAAAAGCAATTTAACTGCCAGAGTATCTTACTTTCACTAAATACATGTTGAATAAGTTATATTTTAAGCTTTAAACTAACAAATAATATCAAATTTTGAACAAAATTACAGATTTTAAACCTGTAGTACAAATGTTTGGCCAAGGCTTTTCAACCACGCACAATAACGGGAAAAAGTACTTTATTCATTGCGTGTTGAGGTTGAATTCACACTAAATGTTGTTTATGTTGTCTTTTCATTTATGAGGGGAGTAATTTATTGCTTTGCTCGTTTTATCGTAAGTATTAGATAATATTTTGAACATTCGTGACTATATTACTAGGTGTCATGGTTGTAATTAGGTTGAACTTAAAACTGTTTTAAAACTTTTTTTCTCCCGTTCTTAGTAAACAAATAGCTACACATAAGTATATATTTACGCGGACAGCAGTTAGCTTTGATTTTGTACGTGACCCTTTATCTATTTATTGTTGATCGAAGATTATCGATAAGCGGACTGACCTCGTCCCTCCTGCACTCCTGTCCGGGGCGGCGGCGGTGCCAGCAGCGTGGCGGTTCGCCGACAGCGCGCGCGTTGTATGCACACGTGCACGCGCCGCCGAGACACAGCGCCGCGCCAGGGGACCGCGCGTCCGCCGCGCCCGCCAGTCCGTCGCACTGCACGTCGTACTCGCACGGGTCGTTCAGCGCTTTCACCGCTGCGACACATTACACATCTCATTCAAGCAGTTGACCGCCCGACCACGGTGGCGTGACTGTCCACACACGTTCTCGTACTACGCTATATTCGCTCCGATAATATCCTATCACCGTCTCACGAACCCGATATTGCCCATGAGATTAAAAAATTACCGGATAAAATCTATTTAAAAAATCTTGTTCAAAGCTAACGATTACAGCAAAAAGATTAGTGCCTGGCTTGCTATATTTGAATACAGATCCCTGCCACTCCGCTTGGCTTAATATCCCTACATTTGCTATTCTTGGAATGCGGCATATGGTGATGTATAGTGATCACATTTGCCGTAGTAGGCTACCCAGCAAAAGCCAATAAAAACAACGCTTTTAACTTACATTGAACGCAAGAATTGGTGTGGTTGTTCGCGACCCAGTTGTCTCGACACCGGCACGTCCCTCTGCATTCGAGTCCAGGGCCTGCGCATTGCAGCTGGTCTTCACATGCCTCCCCTAATGCCGCATCTGGTACGCATCTAGATATAATCAAGGGTATTAATACCATATACGTTTTTTTAAATTTGACCCTTTTTTTTAACGTGGGGAAATCCCTTATGGATACGCACCCTCCCGGGGGAGAGGGTGGGTTATGTCCAACTAGCACAGACTAAAACCCCACGGTGTACCGATAGACCGTGATTGTTGGGGCGGCAAGGAATCGTACAATGCTACCTTGTAGAGCCGCCTCAACGGTCCGCCCGGCGGAAGGTGACCGCCAGGCTCCTACCTATAGAGAGGCAGACTGGGTACACACCAGCTGATAATATGTGACCTAAGATTATAATATGCTAAGCCTAAAGTTGGACTGTATTAATGATGACATGATTGACATTATAATATGCTAAATCTAGAGGAAGACTCGCTCTCAAATGCAGTTCTAAGAACACACCTATAAGTTTTGGTGACTGATTTTTAACTTCAAGTGGGTAATAAAGAAGGCTCTGCCATTAAGTTATGGTTTATTTTATTTTATTTATTTTTTGCGATCAATTCTCCAGATTATTGCTGCAGTTTTCGACTAAGTAATAATATTACAAGTGTCTTATGATAATTTCAATGTTCTCATACGTTGGTGGTTCCCTTGTTAGAACTTTTCATGGCGTTTTTGAGACATCTTAGAATCAATGCTCCGTGGTAATATTTCCCATCCACTTCACTTGTGCACAATAACCAAACTATATTACGTAAAATACCACCAATATTACAAAATATAGAGTCAAATAACACAAGATTATGAACAAAATATATAATCCACTACATGACAGACTAGGATCTCGCCAAAAACTCCCAAGCGATGGTTTGATCACAAAGTTTTCTTTTATGAAAAATTGCGGCTCATCGTTGTACACAAATCTACGTCGATAAATGCGGTATTAGAACATGCTAGGGGCCGTTCAAGTATTACGTAAGCAGAGTTTTTGTAATTTCTGACCACCCCCTCCTCCTGGTCAGTAAAAGTAGGCAATGCTCTTACCCCCTCCCTCATGCTTACGTAAACATTTATCTAAATCTGTTCCGGTTTAATAAAGAAATATTGCTGACGTAATCACTACCAGGACTCCCCATCTCCTATGTTATCAAAAATAAGCAAATCAAGGACACCCCCACCCCCCATTAGTGCTTACGTAATACTTAAATAGCCCTCTACCTCTAAGCCAACATCATCTCATCCACGTTTATACGATGACCAAATATATCAACAAAGAAACTCTTAAGTAAGATTAATAATTTGTAAATTTCATTGTTTCTAAAAGTAATGTCCTTGAATACCATCAAAGTAAATCAGAAGAGCTCCTAAGACAATAAGAATCTAGGGCAAAACGACTAAAAGGCAACATAATTATTTGCTTTGCCTTTTACACTTTTTTTTTCTCGAACCGACTACGCTATTTTCCTAGGAAGGCCTTAACAGCTTCACCGGACTACTAAGGCGAGCGCTTAAGGTACTCATCCGATTTCTTTTACACTGAATATCAATAACTATACTACCTTATTTTTGATAATTTGATATAATGAAATTTGTTATTTAAATAAATGTAATGTGGTTGAGGTTAAGAAAACAATTAGATCATTTGTATGAATAAGAAGATCATTCAAGTCTACCTTTTTTTTTTTATATCATAGGAGGCAAACGAACAGGTGGGTCACCTGATGTAAGTGATCACCACCGTCCATAGACACTTGCAACACCAGGAGAGTCACAAGTGCGTTGCCAGCCTGTGTGGGGGAGGGGGGAGGAAGGGAAGGGGAAGGGGAAAGTGGAAAGGGAGGCGAGGTGGGTGTCCGGCGCTCTCACTGACCGAACGAAACGCAACAATGCAAGCACTGTTACTTCACGTCGGTTTTCTGTGAGAGGGTGGTACTACCCCGGGCGAGCCAACCCATTTATGCTGAAACCAGTAATAGTTTCAGCGTGGCTCTACCACCTACACAATCTACCTTCTTAAGAATGCTGCTCACAATTCAAATCATTGAAGTATAACTATAACAAAATATAAGATTCTATCAGGAAAACGTCATCTTCAGATGATATTGAAATTACTAGTAATTCATTTGCATTTTAAAGGGACTTCTAATACTTTATAATATTGTTGGAAGAATACTAACCGAGTGCCATTATCCCTCGAACTGAACTGGAGCTGGCAGGTACAGTACCCTCGGACGCAGAAAGCCTGTCTCTCCGGTCCTCGCTCTCCGAGGTAACAGTTCTGATCGACAACGCAACGTTCGCCGATGACTGGAAATTGATAATTAAATTTCAGTTGCAAATTAAAATCTTGGATTTTTTAGTAATATGTTAATTATGGAAGAACAGTTAAACATATCGCTTGCTAGATTTAGTTAGAATGATAGGATTATTTCTTATAATTTATTTTCTTTCTTATCCGACTCACTAGTCAGATTTGGTATATTGATTGTAGTTACTTTGCTGATTCTGTCAACATCAGATTTTGTGTATGTATTTTCTTACGGAGAGATATATTGAAGAAGCAATTTATTTGTGATAGATTTCTATCAAATTCTACCGGTCAGACTGCATTTGAGCCTAAATTCCTTTACCAGTTGTCTTTAATTTTACAGTATCTTTCTAACTGGTTGCGATTATTATAATAATGTATGCTTAAAATCTACCATACCAGCTGTTTCATAACATCTGTCGTCTTCTAAATGGGCAGTGGCTGTGCATGCGCACATTCCGTTGGCGCACTCCGAGTGAACTCCCATTGTCGAGTGACACTGTATATGTTGCACGCATTCTTCTCCATTACGCGCCTCTGTAAATTGAAAATAGTTTATTTTACAAAAAAAAATATATATATATTTTATAGATATTAGCATTTGACCACAATCTCATCTGCTGTCAAATGACGATGTGATCTATGGTTCTATGGGTCTATGGGTCAATGGTTTCCTTCACCGAAACCGACTCAGTTGCTAAGATTCGAACCTACGTCCATCGACGCAGCGTCTGAAGTCTGAACACGTTATCAGCTAAGACATTACCGCTTCAAAAAATCGTTCTGTATTTTATTACAAGATTTTTCGACTATTCTATGTGACGTTTGAGGACAGTAAATATTTAAATGCCTTTTACGTTATTTTTGAAAAAATTCATTTGTTTTTGGAGTTATTGAAATATCTTCTTCGTTTGTTCTTCCAAGATTTAAAGACAAGCACCTTTTAAGCATCCTTTGTGAGTGCTGTTAACAGCTGCATAAACGAAACCGTCCTTGCAAACGCAGTAGCTGTTCTGCTTGCAGAACGCGTTGTCGGGACAATCCATGTCGACATTGCAAACATTGCCAGTCCTTCCTGTAAAGCAAAAATAAAACAATTTGATCCAAAGTTAACACCAGATAAACCTTATCACACTTTTTAAATGTGTGTAAGCTTCTAGCTTTTTATATGGTTTTCATAGTTCGAGGGAACATTATACCTTCATTTTACATTTACTAGTTTTAATTCTGCTACCTCTACAAGTAAATAACTTCCCTTATATTGTTGATAGCCAACAGGAACGTAATCGATACTCCAAGATTTAAGTATAAACGGCTACGGTCACCTCTTTCGGATCATGTCTTAATGCTTTTTAAACTTAAGTTGCAGATTTCATTTGCAGTTTTTCATTCGCTGTTTTCTCAAGTACCTTATCATATATAACAACGGCTTATTATATTATTTTTATTGTTATAAACATATGATTCTTGACTGGTCTCTGTTACAACTTTTATCCTATATATCCCCTCAAGTTGGTTCAATTAAAGCTACTATAATCACTTAATATCAGGTGGCCTGTAGACCTGCTTAAGACTCCATATTGTACAAAAAACAGGATAAGGTGAAGACACACGATAGAAGTCAAACTTTTGTATTACAGGAAAACATTTTAATTGGAATAATACAACAAAAAGCCACCGATATGCGTTGCCCCCAAACGGTCACCCATCCAAGTACTGACCGCGACCGACGTTGCTTAACTTCGCTGATCGGACGAGAACCGGCGTTTACAACACATAGAGTGTTTTCACTTCAAAAATGATTTTATGGTTCATGAAATTGGTAAACTAAAATGGCTATAAATAGAAATTACTTAGTTGAATAATACAGCGACTGATTTGACATTGAATTTCCCATACACTACCTAATTTAAACTGTAACAAGAATGCAGCAAATCTCTTAAGTGAATAACAATAGATATACAGAAACCATTAGCAAATACATATAAAGTCGTAAATACAGTTATTAATATCCCCTATTGTTGAGATTTGCAGCAAATAAAATATGATAAACTATTACTAATTATTCACGTATTTTGCTACCATGCAGATATGACGTAGCTTCAAGCATGTTAATGAGATAATAAATTAAAATCCAATGAAATATACATATATCTATACAAAAATATATATATTCTACTGGACAAGCAATTTGAAGTAACTCCAAGACACAATTTCTAGTTTGGTCGAAACGCAATTCTTCATGGAAGCAGACTTCGTCTCGTAAGAGATTGAATTGTAGTCGTGCAATATAATTATGCCAAAAGAATAAGCTAGATAAATATACTAAGAAAATTCAATAAAAAAAAGTATGCAATTTCTTTGTAAATTACATCTATGATTATAACACGTATGTTACTAAATTACCATGTTCATGTTACCTCATTATTAAAAACTAGTTAGTACTTGACTTCGTCCACATAAAAAAGGTTTTACTGTTCAAAAGAACTATGTGTTTTCTGTTTATTATTGGCTTTCTTCCATTTTAATTTTATCTTTTTAACTTAACAGATTGACTTTACATTTTGTACACACAGATTAAGTCAAGCCATTGTTAAAAGTTAAGATTAATATTTTTAGCCCTTAAGGAAAACCGCATATTAGTACATATTTAACTTAGATATAATTAATTATCTGACAAGTCCAGCAGAAAAAACAGAGTCAGTTTAAATTTTCTGTTACTTTAGTGTAAGGGTTATTACCAAAGTAGAATAATCCATAGACCAATAATTCATTCATAGGTTCTAAATTAATAAGTATTTCATAAAAGTGACAAATTAAGGACAAGACATAGATTACAAACAGTTTTGTTAAAGATAAGTGTGTTTGTACACTACAACGTGTAATCTATTTGTAACGTACATTTGACGAGCGAATACTTTATGACACGCCATGTTTAGAATGACAAGCGAAGGTTTTTAAATCATAAGACATGTATTATCAACGCTGGTGAAACATTTGTTGATTCCCGCTCGTTTCTATGGCGAAGGTATTAAATTAATTATAAGAATAATATCAATAACATTTTGTATGGAAATATAAGTATTAAAAAAAAATAAGGGCATCGAATGAAAATGAAAGAAACATAGAAGACATACTTTATATCTGAGTAGTTAAATTATTTAACTATAATTTTTAATTTAATACGAGAGTTTCTGGTGAGATCTTAGTCTTGTCATGTGGTGGCTTTTTCATTTTATTCACAATCTTGTGTTATTTCATTCTATATTGTGTAATGGAATTTTACGTGATATAGTTACTGTGCTGAAACCATTGCCGAGCCTCTATAGTGTCGTCCAAAGAAAGAGGGGCTTATGAGTTATAGTCGTAATTTAAAAAAAAATCCAATAATTTTATAATTTTTTGTTTGCCTATGTGTCTCTATTCTTGAGTTACACGTGGTCTAACAACTAATTTTAGATCTTAGCAAAACCCGCAAGTTCCAGTTTTTTCGACTTTTCTTCAGTTTGTGTTTAAGTTAGGTGCGCTTAGTTCTCTTACAGTGAGAGTATAGTTGTACTCAGTAGCTGCAATTTTGAGTCAATCTCCTCCAAGTTTAGTGTGTTATTACTTTATGCCACATTTGAGGTGGGACCAATTCCTGTCTAAACTCCTCAAACTTTAGAACTAACACGATGGGGGATTTTATTTTAGATTTTTATAAAACAAACTATTATATACTTTATCTTGCCACAGTTCATAATAAGCTACGAATGTAAAGAAAAATATGAATATAAAAATTTAAGAATGCTCAGACGCTGCATATTTACGACAACAATTTTTTTACATGAGAATATCATAATAAAATTGCTAACAGTGCCACCTAATGGGTTCAACTTTAGCAATCGATGCGACCCTTGTAAGTAAAAAAAAAATTAAGAAGACGGGCACATCGGAATCCTAGGTATATATAATGACATTCTGTGTTGCATGTCGCATTACCTTTTCAACAACATATATGAGAAAACTAACATTGAATTTAACTTTGAAATTATGTAATAACAAAAATTCACATGACCAGTAATCTTAAAGATCCATTCCTTCAACCTTATTATATAGGATATTAAAACAAAAAGCGAGAGGTATTTCAACGGATAATTATGACAGTGTCTGTCCATGTATCCACGACTCTTAGCAATTAAAGAGGCAATTAAGATGCCACATTAAATAAAATCGAAGGTATGATTAACGGCGTGTTTCTTATCCATTTAGAATTGAAAAAAGTAGTATGATGAATGTCGTAAATTAGGAATATACACACAATAATGTTTCTCAAACGAATATATCATTAAATCGACTTATAATGCTCGTGACGTATCATCAATAAATAGGTTAAATTCACTTTTCGGCTATTACTGTGTGTGGTTCCTTCCTATCTCTTTCCCTCCTCTTAATTTTTTTTTTATATCATAGGATGCAAACGAACAGGCGGCTCACCTAATTTTAAGTGATCACCGCCGTCCATAGACACTAACAACGCCAGGGGAATCGCTAATGCGTTGCCAGCCTGTGTTTGGTGGAGGGGAGGGGGAGGTGGATCTCCGGCGCTCTCACTGACCAAACGGAACGCAACAATATTAAAGCACTGTTACTTCACGTCGGTGTTCTGTGAGAGGGTGGTACTACCCCGAGCGAGCCTGCGCATTCATGCTGAAACCAGTAATAGCTTCAGCGTGGCTCTACCACCTCTAAGACACAATACTACACTACACAACAGATTTTGATACGTTTTCACTATCGTTTGTGGCCACTGTCACAATGGTTGCCAAACCGCGGCCTGCGAGCCACATGCGGCTCGTTCTATCTTTCACTATGGCTATTCCAACAGATGTTTAGTGCAGACACGGAATATTATTTATAAACCTGCCTTGTAAGAAACAAGTTGCTTTTGAAACGTAAGCCTACTGAAAAGAGGCACATTTTCAGAAAACAACAATAGCACGGTTAGTTGTTCGCAAACAATACATAATATATAGTGAAGGCAAGCTCTAAAGTTAAAAATCTTTATTAAAGAAAAAATGCATTTAATGAAGATCAAGAATCCATCTATATAACATATAATTGAAATGAATATCTTAGAAGATGTCGTAACTTTAAAATAACGCAAACCAAAAAAAATGTATTTGTATTTTTACGAGGAAATAGTTTTTATGCTATCCAATTTTATAGAATTTGTCACTAGATGTCGCCAGAACTCATCAATTTTTATTCCATTTAATCAAACCCACTGTAAATCAGTATATGTAGATAATTAAACACAATAATTTTGAGAATATTTATACTTTTTGCTAGGAAGCTCATATCCAAATAAGCAAGTATGATACAGTTATATGCACTTTTCTTCCTGATTTCAAATAAAACTCAATATCGCAAAATAGAGTATATACCCTCCTCTTGCTTTGGACGTTAGCTAGTATTGACGTTTGGCGATAATTTTAGTCATAGATTGCGGCAATTCTTTATTTTATCGAAATGGCTAGAAATATATGAGCGATCTCCCACTTATTTTTCATCGCTTAAATTTATACAAAATGAAAAATGATATTAGTTCAATAATTCCATTACTTCTTATATGAAGTATATATATTTGTTCCTTTAATTTACATTCGATGCCCTTTTCAGTATCTAATTCTAAATCTAATCAAAATTTCAATATCAAATCTCCAAACTTGACCAATACATTATTTTGTTAATATTTCTTTACAATAAATTTGTCTCATCCTTTATATTTTTGTCTTAATTTACGACAGATTCAAAAGTTATTATTAGAAATATTAGTCAAAATTTTGTCTGTACATCTATATTTTTAAAATAATGACCTCATAATTTTGATATAATATAATACAGTAAAAACTTTGTAAGAACCACATTTCCGTGACGGTTTATATCGTCGAATAAACAATGATTTTTTTTTCTGCAGACTCTCGGTCCGCACCATTTTTTTGCTATCGCTTTTTAAGTGTAAGTTAAAAATCGTATCTGTGAGCATCTATTGGGTGTTTTTTTTTATATATTTATTTTTATTATTATTGTTTTTTTTTATTTATATATGTTTATTTCTTTGTTTTTATGATTTCATTTAAATATTTTATGACGGATTTTTAATTTTTTTTTAAAGACGTTATTGCCTTTATGGCGGTTTCATTCCGGTCCTCTATCATAGAGGATAGAAACAATGATTTCTATATAATAATCATCATATTACATAGCTAAAGGAGTGTGTAATGTACCGAATAAGATTAAAAACGGTCAAATGCCATCGAGATTACCTTTAATTGTTCATACTTATGTCTGTGTTTTGTATTTAATTTAGTAAAATAACAATTCTATGTAAATATTCTAAAGCGTAATTTTAAGAATACTGCAAATAAGTCTCTAAGAATTTCATATTTCGTTCCAAATTTTATCATTATTTGTAGTGTTAATTGCAAGGTACGCGAGTGTTTCATTAAAACGTAATTACATCTTAAAGGGCCTCGGTAGCGCATGAAAAGTTGCACTGTAAGTGGCACAAACAAATTAGGTCAAATCCCAATTTCCTATAAATTGCTTCATCTCCACGTAACCTTTAGCTATCTTTAATTGATTCTCGTCTTATATATATATATATATATATATTTATAAAACGTAATTTTTAAGTAAGCGATTTCAAGTTTGTCTAATTTTATATTTTTACTAGCGACTTAATCTTGTGGCCCTATTACAACCTGTTAACAAAGATGTTAACGTTATTTCCGCTAATTATTTGAGATCAATTGATATAACACAATTTATTTTAAATACGTTTCTTCGTTTCTGAGTAATCAGAAGAACTCATTAGTTGTAATTACTTTAACTGTGGAACATTTTAGGTGAAACGGACAATGAAAAAAAGACATGAACATGAATACAATTTTTTTTTCTGTCGTTTTTTTTAAGCTATGGGCTTTCTAAAGAACAATCATATTTGAAATTCGGATTTTTTGGTAGTAGTAATTTTTCAAATTGCACAAAACAAGTCAGCGATTTATATAGAAAATTAATCACTCTTTTTAAAAATAAAATTAAAACCTTTTTTTTGTTTATATACAGAACCGGAAATAATTTTGACATAATGAAATTTTAGTAACTTTGGAAGTCGCGGATGGTTGCTAGTTTCATATAAACGTAATTAACTAAGATAAAAATAATAATTGTATTGCTCAGTAAAACCTTATAAACTTTTACAACAAAATAAATACCAAATATCTATATTACCGCATTATTTGATCTCATTGTCGCGCAATGACTGCGAGTTTCTTGCGTCATAGTAAGGTTGCGTCAAAGCTAGGATTAACTAAGAGGCGTTTTTTGTCTATTTGAGTGTTTTTCGTGTATTTCATTGGCATCCAGAATGTAGGAAGTAATGATTGTTTTCCTATCTATACGAAAAAGGCTGAGGAACTCGTGAGGTGTTAAATATTAGTGTAAACAAAGAGAACCTTGTGCTCAATTTTAACTGTTCTGTATAAGGTATTAGTTGCGTTCTAAATAGGTTCATTAGTACTATATCTAATGTACTGTTACTGTAAAAAGTATACTGATATTGTTAATAAACATTGCTGCTAATAATATGAGAAATATCGATGGAATATGGACTTTTTAAAATAAATGTGTCATTACATTTCAAAATATGCTATATCCAATTTTAGCCGTGCCTAACATTTTACGTTATTTTTCCAGACATTCAAATTTTGTACACGTTACGAAAAATAAAAAACTTAAAACCTTATGAATGGCTTAATTTGAACTTGGTTCTCGGTGTATGTAAATTGAAAATCTTAAAAAATAAACATGTCATATGAACGATTAAGATTGGTTATAGCTCATTTTGAAATGTAACGACTCAAATGTAATTAATCTGTCCTGTAGTTATAACTTTATTATATTTGAAAATAATTTTAGTCATAATTAGTCAGGATTCTTAAAATAATTTAAAATGATGTGTAGCGTTATTACAATAATACTGCATTTTGTAATTATCGGAATAAAATTGTAAATCTATGGTCGACTCTTAAATACTTAAAGCAGTACCGACTTCTGCTACTCCGTCTTTTACATTTTCACGGTGTTCATTTTCGAAACATCATGCAATTTATTTAGGTACTTGCAACAATGAATTTTGTTTTTAAGTTACCTTTTATTATTCGTTCCAAATTTTAAATAAATTAAATAACCACACGTTAAAAAATGACTTGTAGTTGTAGTGTTTTGTGTGGAAACCAACTGCCAAGATATATGGATACCTACTTTGGCAGTTACAAGATCATAGAGTGTGTGTTTCGCTTCCATATTATGTATACTTTAGATGTTAAGAAGATGTATAAAAATATCGTATGAATAATCTTTATTATTATAATTAGCGCGTGGACGAAATTTGCTTGCAAATGAAGGCATGTTGATTTGCGCGATGCACAGTTTATTTGAATTAAATATGGAATTTGCCTACTTAGTTAGTCCACATATTAATTAGTTTGCTTTGTTAACGTGCTGAATCGATAGTTGTTCGCAATTTAATCAAAAGTCTAACCTAACTTAATCTGGCACGTTGCTATTGAGACAGTCGTGGATTTAAATTTAAGGGATCACCCAAGTTAATCTGCACGTTGTCTGAACTATTTGTAAAATACCTGTTTTCTGCACTTCACTGGTAACACATTTGCATTGTTCTACACATATAAGACAAGAGATTCAGAAGACTAATAGTATTTTTTTATTCATGGAAGATTGGCAAAAAAAAATCATGATGAGAGTCTGACAAAACCAGGGACTATGTGGAAATCAGGAAGAGGATTAGTCGACGACATAACCTACTGCTATAAAAGACATCACTATTCCTGAAACACGACACACTACAGTAAGTCACTATAACTAGTTTTCATGATTATTCATCCATTGATGAGAGCAGAAGGAGTTGTGCCATTGCCGTGTAATATGCATAACACGAACGTCTGTACTATATTGCTATTATTTTTTATTATAAAACAACACACGCAAGATTCACTTTCATTTGTATGCAGCATTGTTTACACATTACGTCATAGTTCCTGACTCAGAATTGCGTCGAGTTTATTTAATAAAGGGTGTCCCAATATTCAGGCTAGAAGTATTCTGCGTAGAAAATCATTATTACATCATCCTGTAAAAGACCCATTACAGGGCTATAGGCCTCTTTCTGAAGGTAAGTATGGACGTATTGGAGATTTATAACTCCGAGAAATTCAAAGCTCTATATTTTTCACACGTACTTTAGTACTACAAGAATATTTCTCAGGCTCAGGTTTCCCTCACGATATGTTACTTTACCGTCAGACGACAATGTTACCAATTAAAATTAGTAAATATATGCGAGTTGTGAAAAATTCGTTGGTACATGCCGCAGTTCGAACCTGCGGACATCGAATTGACATTGCACCGGTCAAACCATTCGACCACCACGACTCTCACAACTGCATTACAAAAGTATAGGTTGTTAATTTAAAATTGTGATTTATAAATAAGATTCTATCGGTGTTATTACAAAAAAGTTAAATACTTGCTTTAAAAAGGTTTCGAATTAAATGCACCGCTCTCACCCGAGACAAGTTCGCGTTATCCTTTTACGCAAGTCTACCCTAACGTAGCCAAAGCGAGACAAAAGAGCAAGATGGCGAACATTCAGTGACCACGGTGCATTTAATTCGGAACCTTTTTAAAGCAAGTATTCAATACGTATTTAACTTTTTTGTAATAACACGGTATAGAGTTAACGATTTAGCGAATCCGGCAAACGACTTAGACTTACTTGTATAAACCCTGGTTTAAAAATAACCCATAAGAATAATCCAGTTATTTAAAGCAATTAAATCGTATAAGTTTCTTTATATCAATGCGTACAAATGACCAATGTTGACCATAAAAATTATATAAGCACGAAATGACTGCTAGAGCTGTAGGTGGTAGAGCCACGATGAAGGTTTTTTTTTTTATATATATCATAGGAGGCAAACGAACAGGTGGGTCACCTGATGTAAGTGATCACCACCGTCCATGGACACTTGCAACACCAGGGGAGTCGCAAGTGCGTTGCCAGCCTGTGTAGGGAGTGGGGGGGAGGAAGGGAAGAGGAAAGTGAAAGGAGAGGGGAGGTGGGTCTCCGGCGCTCTCACTGACCGAACGAAACGCAACAATGCAAGCACTGTTACTTCACGTCGATTTTCTGTGAGAGGGTGGTACTACCCCGGGCGAGCCGACCCATTTATGCTGAAACCAATAATAGTTTCAGCGTGGCTCTACCACCTACAAAAAAGGTATTACTGGTTTCAGCATGAATGGGTAAACTCGTCCGGGGTACTACCACCCTCTCATAGAAAAACGACGTGAAGTAACAGTGCTTGCATTGTTGCGTTTCGTTTGGTCAGTGAGAGCGTCGGATACCCAACTCGCCTCCCCCTCACCTCTTCCCCACTCCCCCTTCTCCCAAATACAGGCAGGCAACGCACTTGCGATTCCTCTGATGTTGCAGTGTCTATGGACGGTGGTAATCACTTAAGATTGAATAAAACTAAATAAGGTCAACGTTCTTTGAGACCATTGTTATTATAAAGTTTCATTGCGTTCATAATACATAAATCAAAATCAAAATATGCTTTATTCAATTTAGGCCCTGAGAAGTCACTTATGAAAGTCAAAACTATCACCGGTTAGGAAAACAACCCAGTCATCGAGAAGAACGATCGAGATGAGGAAGAATTTTCGACAAATTTTAAAGATACAGATGTCACCTCTCTCGTTGCTTTCTTCACGCTCCCGTTCTTGTACGGGTGCGGGGAAACCGTTCCAGGGTAGAACCCTCTGACGGTGGACTATGTGCGCCGCCCTGTTACAGGGCGTGTCAATGGCGGAGGTTTTTGTGAGCCTCCTTCAGGAATTCGATGCACTACGCTTCATTCTCGCTCAGGCGAGTGCATAAGCGTCCGTGCGTGTGTTTTAATCATTTTTCTCCTGCTAATCGGTTGGTCGTCGGTGTGGCAGTCATCTGGAGGTCTTGTGTGTAGCGGCGCTATGTCGCGGAGGTGGACATGCGCCGAAGCATCCGCCCTGCGAAACATGTTCGTGGCGATGTCACCTCAATTAACTCTTAGCTTTATATATAAATTTCTTCTGTACGTGTGTATGTCACTGAACTCCTCCTAAACGGCTGGACCGATTTTGATGAAATTTTGTGTGCATGTTCCAATGAATCCGAGAATGGTTTAGATTCACAATTGGACGCGGTAGGTGGCGCTGCGGTTAAATTTTAGATTATTTTTTTATTATCAAGGCGGGACAACGTCTGCCTTTTTTTTTTTTTTCGAACTGACTATGCTATTGACCTGGCAAGGTCTTTACAGCTTCATCGGACTACGGACAACGTCTGCCCTGCCCGCTAGTCTTTATATATATTACACTAGAGTGTGTATTTTTGTAGTCCTCTGTAATCTCATATTTTTTACTTATCGGGTCATCTGGATGATTCTTGGTTATAGTTGAACTCGGTAGGTGGCGTTTTTGTCAAGTTTTGAATTTTTTTAATATTTATTTTCCCCTCTTTTTGGATTGCACATAGAAAAATACAATTCCAAATTCCCAGTATCCAATCACCTCCCAATATTTATTATATGTCGTTACATTTTAAAATAAGCTAAATGGAATTTTAGCCGTTCCTAATATCTTACGTTATGTTCAAGATCTTCAAACTGTGTACATGTGACATATGAAGATCAAAAAAAAAACCTCATGAACGGCAAAATTTGAACTTCGCTCACGGTGTATGAAAACTGGAAATTAAAATAAAATGAAACATATTTTATGAACGATTAAAATGGGATTTAGCTCATTTTTAACGACTCATATATTAAGTAAATGTTTTTTTATTAATATTAATGCCTTCCGTTATTACTTAAATAAATGTATGAAATATTCACGCAGCAAACAAGATATCTAAGTAGTAATAATTTTATTATACAATCTGAAAATTTAGTTTTAGCTTACTGGTAACATACATAGTTTGTAAAAATATATAACGTTTTTCACATAATATCGTTGCTTTAAAACATTAGTTACTAAAAATATAGTTGCATACAAACGTTGATACAATTAATTGGTGGCGTTTTCATTAACATATTACTGTTTCTTAAATTTTTGTTAGTTATAAGTATAAGTTAGCGTTGTTCTACGATGTGCGATGTGTAGAATAGGGTTAGTCGGAATAAACGCTTTAAGTGAACGGACGTCGGAGTTTTATTTTAAACAAATAATAGTGTTTCTTACATAATGTTATGAATTTATAATTGACTAGTCTTTGCCCGCGACTTTGTCCACGTGGAATAGTTACTTTGGGCTAAAGCTAACACGCAGCGGAACCGCGCAAGACGAAAATACTCCCCGATTTTGAAACATTCTTCATTGGTGCTCCGCTCCTATTAGCCTTAGCGTGATGATATATAACCTATAGCCTTCCTCGATAACTTAGTTATATAACACTGAAATAATTTTTCAGATCTGACAAGTAGTTCCTGAGATTACCTTCTACTACCTCACAAACTTTACCTCTTTATAATATTATAGTAATATAGTATATATATAGTAATATAGTCCCCTACCGCGTCTGTCTGTCTGTCTGTTCGCGTTAAACTCCAAAACTAGTGAACGGATTTTCATGCGGTTTTCACCAGTGGATAAAGTGATTCATGAGGAACGTTTTTGTATATAATTTGTCAAGGATTTATTTTTAATCAGGGCGGGACAACGTCTGCCGGGCCCGCTAGTAGTATATACATAGTAATGTAGTATATAGTATAGATGAATCGTAGACGTTCTAGAATTGGTTTCCTCCGGCGCTCTCACTGACCGAACGAAACGCAACAATGCAAGCACTGTAACTTCACGTCGGTTTTCTGTGAGAGGGTGATACTACCCCGGTCGAGCCGACCCATTCATGCTGAAACCACTAATAGCTTCAATGTAGCTCTACCACCTACAATATTACAAAATATAGAGTCAAATACCACAAGATTATGAATAAAATATAAGCTCCACTACATGACATTCCAAGATCCCGTCTAACTCATTTATCAAAGTTATACATTACAGAGTCTTTAATAGAGTTGTTTTTCGTATTGCTCATTTTATTACAATTATTTTTTTTTCTCGAACTGACTACTCTATTGTCCTAGCAAGGCCTTAACAACTTCACCGGACTACATACTATATTTTATTGTTGTAAGTTTTTTTATTGTAACGTAACGCGATAAAATTTCTCAGCCAATTTACAGTATTGAATGTATTCTACAAGCAAAGTGTAAGTAAATGAACCTTACTTTTTTCCGGGCCCTGCGCAACGGCAAGACTCAAAAGAGCGAGAAAGCAAAACTGCCACCCGTCCATCCCGTGACGTCACTGCCAACGGCCGGCTATCACTGACGACAGTTGCGTTACCAACTTCCAAACAGGAACGGGAGCACGCGCGCACGTACCAAAGTCTAAGAGAAAAAGATTAAATATGTATTATAATAAGGTTGTGCGTGCGCACAGATAAGATAAAATTATCTCGTCTCCAATGATTAATTAAAACGTGATAGGAAAAATACTTCGCGGTCACGAGATGAAAGGTCCGTGGTGGGGGGCGAACGGCTCTAGACTTATTTTTTCATCACAAAAAAAAATCACTGCAGGACGACTTTCGACACTAAAAACAAACTAAATGTAGTCACTAAAATCGAATATTATTGAAGTTAATGGATAGTCTATGTTATTCTAATTTTGTATTTAATTCTAATAATAATTAACAATATTCATTGTCTCATAAGTCAATTTAGTTAAAAGAATGCCATGTTTGTAATTTACATTATGGTATGGCATTTTAAAGTTCTTATCAAACAGATTCTTATACTGACTCGAGTTTCTATTTTTTATTTATAAACTTGCGGTGTTATATTTAGTCACATTTTGTAGAATATATTTTATTGCGCACAAGTGAAGTTAGGTTTGGAAACAATAACGGCGACCGCGAATTCGGAATCTCACAAAACCACTAGAATATTCTTATAATCTAACAAGAGAGCCGCCATTTTGTTGACTATGTTACGCTAATTCTGCAACATTAATAAATTAACATATTTATAATTGTAATGATAATCAAAGACAAGGAAAAATTTGTGACTATTCCAAACTAATACTATAAATGTGTCTGTGGCTTTGTTTGTTACGCTTTCACGTATTAACTACTCAACCGATTATTATGAAATTTTGCATACACGTTGACAAGAGCACGAAACAGGACATTAATGTGTTGAAACCGCGGTCAAAACTAGTCTCTAATATAGAGAATTGGTTACGCCTTATTTTTTTAAATTATAGAACTGCTGTTGCCCTGACAGACCTTCACAGCTTCACCAGGCTTTTGGGGAGAGCGCTTAATGCGTTTAGCAGTATAGCAGCAAGTTCAAGAGTGCCAAAGTGTACCAATTAAAGACTTGAAGGTAAGGTGAGTTACGGAGACATACATGTGAAGCATCACAAGCCAAAACATGTATGTCGACTCTGACAATTCGGCTAAAGTAATTAACCAAATACAATCAAATTAGGGGAAAAACAAAAGCTCTTCCACTTCCAATGTGTACTTATTGTGTGTGTCCGTCCACGTATATAGAGTGATATGTGTTTTGTGTATTGAGCTGGTGAATGAAAAATTTCAATGTCATTGCATTGCGCTAGCAGCGTGCTCGAGGGCTCCGCTCCGAGGGATCAGAACAACGGAGACTATATTAAAAAAGAAAAGCCATATTTACAGCCAAATTTATTAGTACCAATTGTAATATTATTAAAAATGTAATATCATAAGTCGTTGTGATCTAGTGGTTTGTCCGGTGGAACATGAATCCGATGTCCGTGAGTTCGAACCCCTGCATGTACCAACGAATTTTTCGGAATTCGCGTACATTTACTAATTTAAATTGGTAACACTATCGGCTGACGATGAAGAAAATCATCGTGAGGAACCTGAACCTGAGAAATGTTCTTGTAGTACTACTGTATGTGGGAAATCATAGAACTGTGGATTTGTCAGAGTTTGAAATCGCCAATACGTAGTGGGCTGACGTGGTGTTTATGTCCATACCTTCCTTCGGGCAAAGGCCTATGCCCCTGCAGTGAGTTTCCTACAGACTGATGACGATTATGATTATAAAAAACAATATATATGGGCATTGAATAAATTTAGAGTATTAGAAGATTCGCTTCGCTGCTTTGGATCGTTATTTCGCACGATAACCGCTCTAGCGTTGCCATACTTATATTTTATTATATTTATAAATTTACTAGTGAAACAAAGAATCGCCGTTGTATAATACTCTACCACCCACTATTAGAAAATAAAGATTATGTCTGTTTATACAATACTAGTCTTTGCTCGTGTTAATGTCGATTAACCTTGGGAACCGTATTTTTTCCTGTATGATATACTTGTATGTCCTTTGATGAACCCCTTATAATGTGTATTAACAATTTCATAATGATCGGTTGACCAATTAAAGCGTAACAAACAAAGAAATTCTAATTCACGTTTGTATTATAACTAAGGATATAAGACAACATAATAATGTTTAAGAGTAGATGGCGCTTATACAAGATATTGATTATGAAACATGCATCCATAATGTGTAATTTAACGATTACTGCAAGCGTAATCAAACGCCAATTCAGATTTTGCATATATTTTGTTTACGTAAGACCATTTATACAGTAGTGTTTTTTTAAATCGTTCGCTTTATAGTTTATTTAGCAAAATATTTACATATAACGATAGTACCTATAAAAACGCAATCTGCTAGCTTACATACAGGCCGCAAACACCTGCTCTAGAGAAACCAATAATATATAGAAGATAGTATATGCAATTACTCTAATATTGCATAAATATAATGAATTACTATTATATACTAATACTAGCGGGCCCGGCAGACGTTGTCCCGCCCTGATTATAAAAAACATCCTTGACTAATTTTATATACCAAAACGTTCCTCATGACTCACTTTATCCACTGTTGAAAACCGCTTGAAAATCCGTTCAGTAGTTTTTGAGTTTATCGCGAAAAGAAAGAAAGAAAGAGGGGGGGGGGGATTTTTTTTAAAAAAAAAATACAAAATATAAAAAAAAACTAGTAATCGTATAGTTTTCGATTTGAGACCGAGTTTCTATGTCAAGGAAATACACGAAAATAGACCAAATTTTTTATTGATAATACTGAGGCATATCGATAAGAACGCTAATAGATAAAAGAGAAATACAGAAAATTGGCTGAGAAATAGAAGAGTAATATATTCGATGCTTTTCCCGTTTGCCTATCTTCATATATATAAAAATCCAGTCTCATGACATTTATCCACGATCGACTCCGAAACGACTCAACCGATCTTTTTTATTTATATATAATTTGGTCAAACTTGAGAGATAGGATATATTTATTAATTTATATTTCAATTAATGGCATCAAAATTTTTAATAATAAATTAAATGATTCTCAATGTTTATTAATGTTATTAATTGTAAGTATCACCAGTCTCTACTAGATGGCGCTGTAAATTAGTTTGTTAACAGAAAACTGTAGGACCAACATAGATATACGAATATATATTATAGATATATCATAGATAGCGCCACGTTATAATTTTGATTTTCTTTTTCTACTCCAGTTTGTTTTATGGTGCACGTATTCTGTTTATCTATTTACTACGCAACCTCATTTTTTCGTATCAAATTTTTCGCAGACTCATTACCTTATAATACTCATTACCAAATACTTTATCATCATTTTAATTCAACATGTGATAACTATGCCACAGTAATGCGTTGTTAAGTTAGTAGTTAAGTTTATGAAAGAATATTTTCCGTATTTGAATTTTTTTCTTTTATATAATATGAGACAAGCGAACAGACGGGTCACCTGATGGTAAGTGATCACCACCGTCCATAGACACTAGCAACACCAGGGGAGTTGCAAGTGCGTTGCCAGCCTGTGTTTGGGGGGAGGGTGGAGTGAGCGAAGGGGGAGGGGGAGGAGAGGTGGGCCACCGGCGCTCTCACTGACCGAACGAAACGCAACAATGCAAACACTGTTACTTCACGTCGGTTTTCTGCGAGAGCGTGGTACTACCCCGGGCGAGCCGACCCATTCATGCTGAAACCAGTACTAGCTTCAGTGTGGCTCTACAACCTCCTAAAATTGAATGGTTTTTCGTGCGTGCATATACGCGTTTGCGTTTGAATGTGTGCGCAAGTAAATGTGTTTGTCTTGTGCAATTACCTTGTGTTATATGCAACATTAATTTTAGCAGCACTAGAATAACTATCGGAAAAATATATATCATACAAACTTTATTCACTTCTTTATCACATTAGGGGTTTTGAAGGCCTAAAATCCTTTCTTAGTGCTCCACTACAGTGTGAAAAGAAGTCACATGTAAATTTTGACAACCCTAGCTTCAGTAGTGTCGACTGTGCGTTGCTGTATTTTTTTTAGTTATTGTTTTATATACAGATTCTTCACACGTCGGCACAACATGTTTTCCTTTTCCACTCTCACCTGTCAGATGTCACCTCACTACTCACACCTTTTATACACACATCATTTTTCACACAATCCATCCATACCTTTTTCGGTCTTCTCTTTACTCCTATGTCCGTTCTTATATTCCTTTATACTCGAAATTTACTACCGAGATGGTAGAGCCACGCTGAAGCTATTACTGGTTTCAGCATGAGTAGGTCGGCTCGCTCGGGGTACTACCACCCGACCCACAGAAAACCGACATGAAGTAACGGTGCTTGCATTGTTGCGTTTCGTTCGGTCAGTGAGAGCGCCGGAGGACCAGCCCCCGACCCCTCCCATCGCCTCTCCTCGTCCCTTCCCCCAAACACAGGCGGCAACGCATTAGCAACTCCGCTGGTGTTGTTAGTGTCTATGGACGGCGGTGATCACTTAACATTAAGTGATCCGCCTGTACGTTTGCCTCCTATGATATAAAGAAAAAAAAATCTTAACTTTCAACTCATCCCATAATATGTCCGAAACATGCTGCACACATCGATTCATTTATATTCTTATGTGTTGTTACATTTCAAAGTGAACTAATTCCAACTGTAACCGTTCATATAACATTTTTTTTTAAAGATTTCCAGTTTTTATATACTGAGAACGAAGTTCAAATTTTGGCGTCCATAAGGTTATTAGTTTTTATGATTTTCATATTATACACGTACTACATTTGAAGAGCTTAAAAAATAAAGTGAAATATTAGGAAAGGCTAAAATTGGATTTAGCTCACTTAGAAATGTAACAACTCATATATCGGTTATATAAATTGAAACTTTAAAAATTACTCGATAGTAAGACAATTCTATACAAACGAATTGAACAACACAACGTTACACGATTCTACTAATCTGAGATACGGAACGGTTAAAAAAAACTATTTGTATCACGATCGATCGTGACCGGAGATACAGCGTGCATCTTCAATCCATTACCAAACGAGAACAGGCCCGTCACTGACGTTTCTATCATCTAACAATGTTAAAAAATGATTGCGCTACGTTTACGTATTACACAATGAATATATCGCTCTTTAATAAAAAAAAAAACAACACAATATAATATCGCTTCAATATAATCAAAACTACGAAAATAAATGACTGTTGTTCTCTTTTTGATTTGTGAAAAGCTTAGTCTCCGAAGATAATTAATAAAGTGAAGCAATATGAAATAAGTTCATGTTTTTTATTCACTTTAATATCCTTTTTTATATATAAAAGTCAATCTTTGTACCTTTGTCCGCTATGCATGCCGAAACTACTGAACAGTTTGTGATAATAATTTAGGGGAGTATTCTGGGGACGCTCGAGAGTGTTCCTGTATCAAAAAATCTATATATATAAGTGTGTTTTTAATATATTAATGAAATTGTTTTCCTTAACGAAAGAAACGGTTTATTGTTGTTATTGGAACTTTTGACACTACATTTCAATATTATTTTGACATATTTCAATTGAATATAATTAGGAATTTAACCATTTTAATGAAACACTGCCAAGGGCAGTTTTAACTTGACTTGAAACGCTTCATTTTTGAGTCGAACGTGTAAACAAGGACATACTTTAAACACATTTTTTGCACAAAATTGAATATTAGTTACTTCTTTTTTCATTGAAGTGTCTACTACATTAATAGCAGTGCTATTTTAAAGAAAACTTATGGAAAAACACGCGCATGAGAGGTGTACGAGAAGTCCTTCGCTTCCTATACATTAATCAAAAAATAATATACGATACTATACAACATATTACTTTTTCGTATTTTCATTTGTGATGAATTTGATATAAATGTGATTTATTACAAACTAGCAAGAGCCCGTGATTATGTCAATGATAAATTATAATATAATACTTACTAATTATATAATATAATTTAGCGCCACCTACTGAGTACTTATAATACAATGGTTAGCATAAGAACTTGCCCATAAAAAACATTTAAGTATGCCAACTTTCATGAAATGCTCGGTCAAGAGTACCAAACTTATGTATATATTAAGAGCTTTATACTATTTTCTCTATAAAAAGAAAAAAAAAATTCTCAATAAAAAAATTACATATTGATAACAGCGCCAACTCATAAGTATAATAAAATCATTAAAATTGTGCTTCGCTTCACGCTTAGGAGTACAAGAATTACTAACACAGACACGCACCCGAATCTATACTAATCTTATAAAGTTGAAGAGTTTGTTTGCTTGAACGCGTTAATCTCAGGAACTACTAAACCGATTTCAAAATTTTTTTCAGTGTTAGATAGCTCATTTATAAGGCTATAGGCTATATATCATCACGCTCAGACCAACAGGAACGGAGCACCAATGAAGAATGTTTCGAAATCGGGGTTAACGTACGTATTATGTAAGAATATTTTCTCCTACTACGTAAACGAAGTCACGAGTTAAAGTTAGCGTTAACCCATAGTAACTATTCCACGTGGACTAAATCGCGGGCAGAAGCTAGTCTTATATACGCATTAATTCTGTACATTCAAATTAATTCATTTTATTAGTGTTACGTCTAAAAACGTAGCTATCTGTGTTATCAAGCTTTCATGCAAGTAACAGTCATTATTATGCACCGTACCTGTCGTATTTGAACCCGGTCCCCTTACGGTCCAGTCACGGTGCTTGAATAAGCATAATGGATGCGAAATCGTAGCTGTTCTACCGAGTGGACAATCCACTGTATTTATGTGTTGTTATAGGACTGTAGTGACATTTATAGTATAGCTTTTGCTTACGGCTTTACGCGCATTAATGTTTAAACATATTTTTCTAACGTCCGGAGACAGTACTTGTTTCTGTCTGAATAGTCAAGAAATAACCAAACACACATTCGTATCTATAATATTATTCGTTCGTCGAATTTTGTTTTCCGGATGATAGGTGGTGTAATTTGATAATTTCAATACTTTTAATGATGATGGTCGAATGATTTGAACGGTGAAATATCAATCCGACGTCCGCAGGTTCGAACCCTGGCATGTACTAACGAATGTTCCAAATTCGCGTACATTTACTAATTCAAATTGGTAACACTATCGGCTCGATGAAGGAAACATCGTGAGTTAATTAGAACCTGAGAAATGTTCTTATAGCTACTATGGGAAAACATAGCACTGTGGATTTCTCAGAAATGAAATCGCCAGTATGTTGTACGCTGGCGTGGTGACTATGCACATAACTTCTTTCGGGAAGAGGCCTATGACCCTGCAGTGGGTATCTTACAGGGTGATGACGACTTATGAATACTTTTATATACATATATATTTTAGTCCTATTATCCAAGTTTATAACAGAGGTATACGATTGTTGAACTAAAAGCCTCCCGCGATTCACACAGTTCACATCTCTGCCTATCTGTTACTCGAGAGTCGTAGTGAAATGTAATATTGCAGTAATCTCTATATAAAATTGTCATGCAAATATCCCATTACGTCCACTCTCAAAGGCGAGACAGCGTGAACAATTTTTTAGAAAGTTGTAATTTTTCGTTTCGACGAGTGCGCAAAGATGTTTTGTAATTCAGCCATTATTACCAATTTTTGATTGTTGCCATATTGTCCATGTTTCGGTTAAATTTGTGTATAATGCAATCCACGAAAGTGATAACTGATCTTTAGTATTGTAGAGGATTTTCAACCTTGTTAATTAATTATTAAAGCTGATAATTGAAAAATTGATCAGTAAAAAACAAAACACAATATCGTAATAAAATAATTTAAAAAACGTGTGTAGTTTACACACGGTAGAATAAAAATCTTCAAAAAGAAAATGTTCTCCAATACCCGGAGACAAGCAAGACTCCGCTTCAATTTTATCCGACACAGTGTTTACCCCTACCACTGTACGTCACACAAAAAGGTTGAGGATTAGAATTTCACAGCACTCCCATATGAAGTTCCACTACAATAATAATTTAATTACTTTACCAATGTTTTGTTTTAAATAAACTTTGGTGATGCTACTCATTACCATATTATAAGAATTATATTTATGTAGGAACCTATACTACTGCGCAATAGATAGATGTATAAAATAATCGCTCTGTTAGATTAATTTCCTGGTCACACACACAATGTCAAATATTTTACTGACACAACTATACAATATTTAATCAGAATAATAGCTTTTTGATAACAGGTTAATTGTGTGTAATCAATATTTATTATTTGTTTAGATCAGAGGTTCCCAAATTGTGCGCCGCGGCGCCATTGTGCACCACACCGTACAAAGTAAAGAGGGACGCCGTGAGTTACTCCTCTTAATCTCCAGTAGCTAAATTTAGTTATTGGCATGTACAACGTAAACTATTAAATTGACAACATACACAGGTCAATGTTATGAATGTTTTAATATTTGTGCCAATCTAACTAGTATATGTAAATAGTATCTTTGAACATATTTCTATCGACTGTCTCTATTTCGACTTGCTAGGTTAGGGCGCCTTGACAAAATACCAAAACTAAAAGTGCGCCGCACACTGAAAAAATTTGGGAACCCCTGGTTTAGAGGCTTTTATTTCTACATCAGTTCCATGTTACCAAAGGATAAAGTAATACGAAGGTTAGAAAAAAAAACTTTTGAATGAATAAAATACACATTATATAAAACAAAACATTAATCTGTCTCGTTCTGTAAGATGTCCAAACGACACGCGTTAAAAAGAGACGGAACAAAAATTCACATAGGGTTTTCTTCTGATTTGTTCTCCTAATCCGTAAATTTGTTGCAACGTTATTGAGAACAAACTTAACGCAATTATTTTTTCAACGTATTCTCATACTGGAGGCAATATAGTCTCACTGACGATGTTTGAACCTATATTCCACAATATTTATGACATATGACGTCATATGACTTGCTTCTTGTGCACCAGTGGATTGAAATTCACAAGAAACATGAATTTTGATTTGCTATAGAACTCTCTGGAAAGTTCAAACAAAATAGCGACCGATTTACGAGAAAAATATTGGAACATTTTTACAAGACCAACAGCAACCTCGTTCACATACACAAATCGATTTGTAATAGAAAACGAACTGTGTCAATTCCTCCTTTCGATTTCAATAGATGATTGCATGACTGTAACAGGATGTCGTTTAAGTATGCAGGTTATGGTCTCAAAATAGGACAACGATTATCGGATTGGCAGTAAAAAGTAAGCAACTTGCATATATAGCAAACGTTTGGAACAGGTAATATCTCAATATAATTAAATCGTTGATGCGAAATACCTTCTAATAACACACATTCTCATTTCTCTTTATTGAAGATTGTTACTACCATTATTAAGAACTAAGTTATTGAAGTGAAACTTCTTTATCGACGTAGGGAGGAATTTTAGAGCATGTAAAAACGTATGTAACGTTTTTCGGTTACGCGCCATCTTAATTTCTGTACATTTTTCCGTTACGCGCCATGTTTATTTTTAAAGGTGCGCTCACAATGATCAGATTCCGTTTTTTTTTCTAAAGGTGCGCTCACAATGATCAAATTCCGTTTTTTTTTCTGTAAACTTGTAAATGTAGTATATCATTTTTCGAAAAAAACTGTCATAAAGAAGTTTCACTTCTTACGTGTGTACACGCACGTATTTTTCTCTTATGTGACAGTATTAAATATCCTAAAAAGTACCTCATTGTGAAAGTTACCACCAAAAAGTTCTTGAAGTCTTTAAAGCCTTTATAGATTTTTTTTATATATTTATTATTATTGATAATTTTCATAGCATATACTTCCCGTGTTTAAAATGTCCTAATCATTACTTCATTACATACTATAAAACAAAGTCCTCTATCGCGTCTTTCTGTCTGTTTGTTCGCGATAAACTCAAAAACTACTGGACGGATTTTCATGCGGTTTTCACCAGTGGATAAAGTGATTCATGAGGAACGTTTATTGTATTAGTGTATAATTTGTCAATGTTTTTTTTATAATCAGGGTGGGACAATGACAGCCGCTATCTTAATCTACAAAATATTTCAACATTCTCTATTAACTGAGTAATGGGCAAAATTTTGCGAAATCTATTTAGCCATTTTAGAGTAAAATTGACATGTACAAACAAACAAGGAAAAAATCACATTCCTATATAATGGATATAGATGAAATTGGAAAAACGAACGTACAGACATAATTACAGATTTCTTATTGATTAAAGTTTATAAATATTTACATCTATAGTTTAAGCGATAAGGCGGTCGCAGATGGTGACACGACAAGCCTAATATGGGGACTGACGCCCGTTTTGGTGAATTCCAACTTGAGAGATTTATCCACTTATAAGGACATAAAAGTTTGTGCTACCTATACATTCTTTGGTTGTCGTGATATTTTGTGTTACTCAAAGTTCAGGAATATTTTTATTATAAATTAAATACGTTTATTAAAATCCTCCTTGTGCCATTTTTTCACAGTAGCTTTGAAAAACTTAAGTGTTTCATATTGACTTTCTCTAATACCTTTGGATTCGCCGGGTTCTCTATTACCTAAAGTATCCATATCCCAAAATTCTCACAATTTTTTTTTTATTGAAATAACTAATTTCAGTCAGCAGACTAGGTACTGATCCTTGCAACGTCCAACCAAGTTTGGTTTCAATAGCTACTAAGTTGTATTAACGTTTTCGAATACAACTAAATTAAATTTTTATAGTGTTTACGATGATACTAAATTCAATATCGTGGTGCATTTCAGCGAGTCACAATGACTGAATATTCACCTTATGTCCCTACATACATTCAGGTGAAAGTGCCTTTCAGTCCGCTACTCTAATATTTTTAAAACGGTATTGCAAAAACTGTTGAAACCAATATAAAAATATACACATGTGTAAAGAAATTAAAATATCTATTCTTAAGCTAAATTATTATGCCAAATGTTCGTACAAAGCAATTATTGTTATTAACTTCATAAGATTGCGAAATTGTTTGCAGTAAACGATTTGTTGCATCACCAATATTGCATGCAATGTGTTAAATGAAGATTCGAATGTATAATTAATAGTGTACTGTATCTTTTTGTGTAACTTTGCTTTTCATCGTACTACTAATAATTAACGTCAGGCTTCATCCAGGTCCACCATTATTAACAAGTAGTAGCGAGCAAAAGGTCGCGGCTTCGTTCTTTTAAAATTTCAGATTTGACTTTTCCCACGGTATTAGTACTCGTTTTATGGATGAATGATACTCTATGCCCTTTTTCTGTACTTCTCAAAACGTGCGTGCAAAATGCTATGATGATCGGTAGAGTAGCTTAGGCGTGAGAGGCGTAACAGACAAACAAACTCATATTCGCATGTATAATATAGGTAAGCATTACGTCGTAAGTATTCAAAAGATTTAGACGTGTAATATTGGACCCATTTTTAACATTTATATCAAAATCAAAGATACTCCCTAAGGGCCGATGAAGAATTAGATAAGCAGAATTTTCGTAATTTTTGACCCCCCCCCCCCTTTGTCAGCAAAAGTAAGCAAACTTTACCCTCTTCCCCCTCACATGGTTACGTAAACATATTGATGTATCGACTAAATTTTAGAGAAAATCCGAAACAGTAAATAATAATAAATATTGCTGACGTAATCACCACCTATACCAACCTTTAAATCCCGTAGCCTATGTCATCAAAAATAAGCAAACCAAATCAAATGAAAGGGAGCCTTTAGTGCTTATGTAATACTTGAATGACCCCTACCATTTAAGCTATCAAATGAAATGACATAATGTAAAGGTCAAACTAGATCTATATTAAAATCCTCAAGGTAACAAACACACTTAATTGCCTGAGTATTTACTGGAGTAACTCATCTGGAGGCCTTTTTAAAATATACTATTTTATTTTTAATATTTGGTTACAATGCATCGTCTTTACTATCAATATATATAATGTACTTGTATTATGTAGAAACTTCCGGAAGAAATTATCTAAAAGATAATGAAATGTATATTAAAATTTGTTATATAATTTAGAACAAGTAAGGGAACAAACAGATAGATGCTGTAGGTGACTTTGTTTTATATAGTACTAGCGGGCCCGGCAGACGTTGTTCGGCCCTAATTATGCAAAAATCCTTGACAAATTATACACTAAAACGTTCCTCATGGAATCACCATATCCACTCGTGAAAACCGCATGAAAATCCATTCGGTAGTTTTTGAGTTTATCGCGAACAGACAGACAGACAGACGCGGTAAGGGACTTTGTTTTATACTATGTAATGATAAAGATTATAATATCAAATGCCGAGTTGTTTTATCAATTTGTTTTCCTGATTACAAAGTCAGCAATTCTATCAAAAATGTTTTGTTATAAATTCGAAAAACAATGCCATAACTGTTTTCACTTAACAACCGTGAGTTATTGTTTATAAGAAACCCATCAAAATAACTTAAAAAAACCAATTAGTGAAAATAAAATAAAAATTTACTCATGACTTTTCTGATCGCCGACTAAAATATCCTATTATTTTTCATTCAACTACTTTAACAGGGTGAAGTTGATTGGAAATACGAGGTCTTCAAATATTGGCCTAACCACAGAGCGTTAATAGCTATTAGTTGATACTGAAAGACTGCTTGCTAAAATGTATTACAGCTGTCAGAATTTTCTTCTCTATGGTCGTTACAATATAGACGACGAGCATGATGGCTAAAAGAAATGGATTTTCGGCACTTCTTTGTTTAGTATTTATTTTGTCGTAAACACGTGCTATTGAGTGCGTTTTGGGGTGTCTTTCATATGTTATACGATACTTGTTATAGAATATTTATACCAAATAAATAATAAATTATGAACGTTTTTCAAAGGAAATTGATTATTGAATTCGCTGTTTACACCATTGAAGGTTAGTCGTAATATTGTTTTAATAGTATGACTTACGGAAACGGTCAATATAGAAATCCAATAATAAAAAAACAATGCAACTTTATATATATGTCACTTATCGTCTGATTTTCACATAACACTGTTCACACAAACATAAAACTTGTTTCGCGACGCGGCCAGCTGGACACGCGCGAACGACTCACCGCGGTCAAACCTGCACTGAAGTATAATAACAAAATACATTATAGTATACGCTCATAATCAAAATAATTAAAAAATAATAGTGCCGTTACATTTCAATATGGGCTAAATCAAATTTTAATCGATCCTATATGTTTAATTTTTTCAAGCTTTCCAGTTTTTATACAAAAGATGTTCAGATTTTACCGTCCATAAAGTTTTTTTTTTTGACTTTATTTTTGGCAACCAATCTTTTAGATTCCTATTACTGCCATTGTCGAGTAGTTAATAGTATTACAAGTTCTTCTTCCATTCCATTTTTGGCGCAACCAGTCTTCTAGTAGACTATTACTGCCATTGTCAAGTGAGTATCGGTATTACAAGTTTCTTGATATAATTTCAATGAACTAACAAGATGGTGGCCATCTTGTTAGAACTTTCCATGGAATTTTTGTGGCATCTTAGAATTCATGGTTCGTGGTATTATTTTCCATTACCTTCACTTATGCACAATAAACAAACTATATTACATAAAACACCACCAATTTTACACAATATAGGGTCAAGTAACACGAGATTAGGAATAGAAAATAAAATCCACTACATGACAGACCAAGATCCCGCCAAAAACTGGTCCATAAAGTTTTTAGTTTTTTTCTTATTATCTTTATATTTTACTTGCACAAAATTTGAAGATCTTGTAAAATAACGTACAATATTAGGTACGGGTGAAACTGGAGTTAACTCATTTTGAAACGTAACGGCACAATATAACTCAATAAATATAAATAAATCATTAATCATTACGCGTACAATTGTTACAAAGATAAATAATTATTAATTGAATTGGTTTTGACTACATTTAAACTGTGGTTTTCTACATCTTACAGAAATAGTAATTATTGCTCTATCACTTTTTAATAATTTGAAACTTCTAATGTTTTTACTAAATATTTAGAATAATTTAAACTACTTACTTACTTATATAATATTTACTTTATAATTTACATCTAAACTACATATAATATTAAAAAAAATCAATGTATAAAAATTACGGTTGAAATATTTGTATAAAAAGGTAAACCTGTAATGGTAGAGGTCTACCATTATTTAGTTTAGATTTAGAGATTTTTTTTAGATCAATTTCCTAGACACATTGTCCTTATAAATATATAACACGAAAGCTTCATTCAGTATAAAGTTATGAAAGTTTTGAGAAAGTAGGATTTTTATATGCACTATGCATTCAGCTACGTATCTTTTCTAGCCGTCGAGAGGTGGGGCAAGCGGTGTGGCGCTTATGTTTTGTTCTCTGTACATTGTTAAGACAATAAAAGACAGACGAAACCGCGGATATCAGCTAGTTATTAATATACGTAGTTATTTATATAAACAAAAACTCGAGTATAGCTTGGAATGTTGATAAAACGAGTTATTAGCCTGTTTATCACAAGAATTATAATTGAGTCACTGATACCGTTTATCGTGAATTCGATTCACTTACGATAGTGGTTAGTGTGATTCTATATGATTTGAAGTGTGAACAGGTGACGATTGGCAAATAAATTATGTATTAGTTTATACCTTTTCACTCTGTTGACGTGAGTGAATGACACATTAGATATTCTTAAGTCTTACGAATCAAAATCACTTTATTCAATTTAGGCCCTAAGAAGGCACTTATGAACGTCAGAACTACCACCGGTTCAAAAAACAACCCAGTCATCGAGAAGAATCGGCAAGAAACTCGATCTGGTTTATTTTTTTTAACAGATATATATATAAAATTTAGAATACATTAGGTACATGTCACAAATGTTTTTAATGGATGCACAGAGATGAGTTAATTCCAGACATCACCATCGCTCACATATTGATCCGCTCTATAATAGCCTTTTGACACCAAAACCCGCTTAACGTGGCGTTTAAATTCACTATCTGGCAAACCGGTAATATCCTTTGGGACTTTGTTGTATAGTCTAACACTATTCCCCAAAAAACCGTTACTGGTTTTTCTAACTCTGAAACATGGGACAACCAGTTTGTCACAGTTTCTAGTATTTATGAATGATATAGACATCTATGAGACTTCAGCATTATTATGCTTAGGGTGAAAATCTTTCGGTAGGGGTATGTATGTGTTTGCTTTGATAACACTTTTAAGAGACAGTGTACATCATCATATAAAATCATGAGATACATTCACGAGTTATTTTCCAGAGAGAAAGCTGATAACTATTGACAGAAAATTCAACATATTCATTCACCACGGCGACACCTGTGTCTACTGTAACGATGTGACGGACGACGCAATTAGTAGCTTTATCCATTGGGCCGTAGAAGCTCCGGCGCGGGTCATTGTGGATTATAATTTAAAAATACGTGCGTGTATCAGTGTACACACGTAAGAAGTGAAACTTCTTTATGACATCATTTTTCGAAAAATGATCTACTATATTTACAATTTTACAGAGAAAAAAAAACGGAATCTGATCATTGTGAGCGCACCTTTAGAAATAAACATGGCGCGTAACGGATAAATGAACAGAAATTAAGATGGCGCGTAACCGAAAAACGTTACATACGTTTCTACATGCTCTAAAATTCCTCCCTACGTCGATAAAGAAGTTTCACTTCAAAAATGAGTACAAAATATGAAAATGAAGTCGTCATAAAGGCAATAATTTCAGTTAAGAAATCGATCTAAAATGTCAAATAATAATAATAGTTGCTCACAATTACGATTATTGACAGATCCAAAAAAAAAAGAAACTAAAGCAGAAAAAAGGTGCGGATCAAGAGTCTGCTGAAAAGAAAAAAAGTCAACATATTGAAGTATATACTGGATTGGACACGAATCTTCTCCCCCCACATACGCCTATGGTTATATCAAATCATATAAACTATATAAGAAAATTAAAGCATCCAAATAATTATCTACTTTATATCATCATTAAACTCTCATACATTTACATCTATGTTAATTATTAAATCTGATATAATGTGTATTCAAATGTCTCGCAAACGATAGACAGAAAAAAAGGACGAAAAACAACGCAAACTAAACATGGCGGTCGTTCGGTTGTAGAGTTGCTGCATCAACCTTGAACTGCGTTGAAAAGGCTGTCCTTTACTTGCAACTTTTATTTAGACTTGTCGACAAATGTTTTATTGAACAGTTTTCTTTAAATAAACATACTCCTTGAATCAATATTGTAAACCATTTAAACTTTATATAACATAGAAATTAGTTTTATTTATTTGGTTTACCTTTAAATTCACACATAGATACACTCGAATCTTTATAGCTCTTTATAGCGTAACAACCTTTCTCTATTACTAATAAATACGTTCATATTTAGTAAATATTATCAGTATTACTGTTTATTTTTAAGTTTATGAAAGACTCCTAATGAATCTTCAAAGTATTGAAATTTTAAAGAAAGACATCTAAGATCATATGCTGCCTCCTTGTTATCGTTAATTTTTGTTATTTATTTTTTATGTCATAGGAGGCAAACGTACAGGTGGGTCACCTGATGTTAAGTGATAACCACCGTCCATAGAGACTAGCAATACCAGGGGAGTCGCAAGTGCGTTGCCAGCCTGTGTTTGGGGGATGGGGGGATGGGAGGTGGACCACCGTTGCTCTCACTAACCGAACGAAACGCAACAATGCAAGCACTGTTACTTCACGTCACTTTTCTGTGAGAAGGTGGTAGTACCCTGGGCGAGCCGACCCATTAATGCTAAAAGTAGTAATAGCTTTAGCGTGGCTCTACCACCTAACCACTACCGCCTGTTAATCGCCAAGAACACGCGTACAAGACGTGGGTTACAGTGTTTGTATGAAAATTTGTTCCGAGTTACTAAATACACTATGCAGCTGTGTCATTAGGTGCCATAAACCAAGTTTGAAAATGTCAGCATGTTCAGTAAAAGAAAAGGGTTATGTGTTCACAAAAAGTTTCTTTAATACGGGCATTAGTATCTTCTCAAGATAAGAATAGTGACAATTTCAGCTCTTTACAACAAAAAAATGTACCCGTTAAGTTTCGTTGAAGAATTTACACCGTATAACCTTACGCTGGCGTCTTGTAAACATATTTTAGCCAAAATAAAAGTGGATTGTTCTGTTTGTTCAAAAAAACGTACGTAACAAATCATATCGGACACGATTCCCAAGCGCAGTATAAAGACTGCACTGACCTCGGAACGACGCGACGGCGTGTTAAAAATTCTGTCCTACATTCCCCTTGACGTTTTCACTTCGCATTTTCGACGATGAATGTGACAGCAGTATATTTTTACTAAAAAAATCATTTATATAGTTTGTCTTGAAATAAAAGTATGTAGAGTAACGTACGATACGACGCGAACAGGATTCGTATGCGCAGTTTATCGGCTGCACTGACCTTGAAGCGACGTCCTAGAAACGTTTCCTCATTTTCACTTGTAACTTGTTGACAAAAAATATCCGGTTTCTATTTACTACTGGCTCATCTAGTTATTTAAATATTTTAGACACATCTATATTTAAACGCGTTATTTACGAGTATGTTAATTTGAGTTATCTTTGGATTAGATACTGTTAACGCTATTTCGTCTAGGGTTGTCATTGTTTAGGATTTTACATGACATGTCAGGCATTTTGTAAGACTGTGCTATGTATATTTTGTATTCAAAGATCGATGTGTAGTCTCTTCTCAGAATGACTGGTTTATTCTAGGTTTGACCAAAGCCTTTGGTTCAATTAGGTATTAGAATGTCTTAGTTTGTTAGATTGGGTATAATAAAACGTCATTTTTTTAATTTTAATGTTTTAATATTCTTTATTCTTAATGAATTCACAATGAATAAAGGTATCCAGCTTTTCCTATGAAACTACACATTTTCATAACAACCAATGTTCATTGAAACTCAAAGGACCGACTGATATAAAATTAAAAACAACCTTCTGCGCACTTTATTCTTTCATCTTTGCGCTCGGCGTCTCAAAAGAAAGTTAATCCATTATTCAAAACCTCATCTGAAATAGGTATTCAAGTATGAAATAAGGAAAATATATCTTACTTTGTAAGCGCAATTGTTACATAGTGCCTAATAGTATGCACACGCGTCTGAGGTACAAAGATGTGTTGTAAGAATTCGTTCGGAGTGTAAGGTCGAATCAATAAAAGCGACCTTAAGGAAAACAATTCAATGGCATTGAACGGTGTCCGACTGAATGATGAGAGGCAGGCACAGATTGGGCAGTTAACTTATTTGACTATACGCATATTTGTTTCCGAAATTGTCCGTCGATACAATTTTGATATTTGTTGTATGTATGTAGACGTCATTAGAACTAGCTATTTCTAAAGCACGCCCGTGTCGTTCTAATTTAATGAATTAGACTTGCATTATTACCGTCTTGGGTAAAAGTATTGCCGCTTGCACTGAGAGAAATCTATTCATACGCGTACAGGCAAAAATAAAATAGACCGACTTTAACACGATTATACTACAATCACACTTACTCCCTATAATGCCAAATCGCAGTTCACTTGACTTTGTATTCACTCTGATGTCCCGAGAAAAACTGCATTTTTTCGATGTGACTAACCTGACCTTTTAGCCTGATGGACCTTAGCATATTCACCGGGCTATTAGGGCGAGTGCTTAGGGCACTCAACCGAACGGTAACATGTACAAGGATGTCAGAGTGTCCGAACCTTGGCTTCAACTGTTGAATACTGTGAGCCACCTCCGAATGACTCACAACTATAGCGATGGCTTGATGAAACCGGACGTTGAAGTTGAAGCACGTTGAGGTTTTCTCGCAATAAAAGACTTGTTACTAGTAGAGCAGCGAAGGATGTGCTCGTATGCATGTCTCTTTATTATCGCCTAAAACACATACTGATGGGTGTATCTTAACTATTATGAACTATTAAACTATACTTCCAAATCTATGCACTCTATAAATCTACTTAATACAATATTAGATTTATTATCAATGACTTTACACACATTATTTATCAACACGGATTACTCTAAACTGTCGTGAACAAATACAATAACGCGAATCGAACTAAACTAACCATGCGAGCTAAGCACATGATAAGCTACATGTATACTCTAATGTGACAGACATGTGTATTCGTATGCGCGCTACAAATGCGTACATGCATTTTGAATCCGTCAGTTTTCTCTAAGGCTAAATAATCAAAACGTATGTGTGCACGTGTATGTGGTGTAGTGTGGGGTGTGTAGTACCTAGATCCCCAGGAATCGCGGTAGGTCGCTGATGTAGAATTTAAACAGGGATAGCGTGAAAATGGAACCTTGGGGTGCACCTAAGCGGATCAGATGGGGAATATCGGGAGAGTTCACCTTCCACTCTGAAGGAGAAAGTCCTATCCGAGAGATGTATCAACACGTAGGTACGTTATGAACTAACCTGTCGGAGACGCGAAATTGAAGAAACCTATGAACGATCGTCGTCTGCTAAACCTTATCGACAGCTACGTCGAAGAAGATCGAAAGAGTATGATAACATACTTAGTGTTCAATAAAGTTGCGTAGAGATGTGCTCCGTGACGCGATGCAATTGGTATGTGCAAGAGTGTCCGTTTCGAAACCTGGACTGTTCAACTGGTCAAATCTTAATCGGGATGTGGGTCTGGAGATAATTCAGAGGGAGCTACTTACAGATTTTACCGACTGATCGGGAAACGTAGCTTTCTTTTTGGGTTTGTGAATACCTATCACTATGGACTTTTCTCAGCTGTAATTAACCCCAGAAGGCTAACGTCATTATCCGAACGGTTCGACAACGTTCGAGACGGACTATATTTAGAATCCCATATTTGGTTCTCACGATCGATGAATCATTCTGTGTATACTTGTAACGACTTCGTATACTGTGTGTAACAGTAGTATTACTTGATAAGTTCTGATTAAATTACTTTTTAATTTCTATAAAGACAAATATTAGTGTATATTTTTCAATATTAGATATAATGGTGCATAAGTTATAGCAATAATAACATGTGTACTATAGGTTTTTCATATATAATTATTACTGAACGCGTAATCTACGTCCATGACCTTCAACCAAGAATGAACTTTATGCGGTAAATAGAAACACCCGATTCTAGATTACGAAATAATCTTGATAATTTACATACAATTTTTTACACAATCGTGTCTACATGGAACACTATACATGCAGGATACATAATATAAGAAAAAAAACAAGTTTACTAGAATTAAAATAAACTTTCCATCTCTCAACAACCAAACATAAAACGTTAACAATTACCACACACGTATCCATTATTACAAATAAAAAGGGAATCACATCGGACTACAAACGTGTTTATTTATTTTTATCATTCCAATACTACAGTTAAATCGGAGTAAACCCAGACATCGATGATATTTTTACTACATAACGATCGACTTATTGACCGACTGACCGAATGAAACGAACGGATATAAACACGGCCAATTCATGTCGGAGTTTAAAAACTCGGTGCCCGTTTAAATGGTAATAAAGCGAGAACCGAGCGCGCGAGGTGCTGGCCAGATTAAACATTCTTTAATAATAGATTAAAAAGGTAAAGTTAAATAGGTTTTATTTTAACAGTATTTTTTTTATTGGCGGTATACTTTTTACTCTATGGAATTTTAAATGATGGAGTAACAATATCTATATAGAGTTTTTGGCGGGATTTTAGTCTGTCATGTATTTTATATTTTATTCATAATCTTGTTGTTACTTGACTCTGTATTGTGTAATATTGGTGGTGTTTTATGTAATATAGTTTGTTTATTGTGCATAAGTGAAGTGAATGGAAAATAATACCACAGACCACGAATTCTGAGACACAAAAACTCCATGGAAAGTTCTAACAAGATGGTCACCATCTTATTAGTTCATTGAAATTATATCAAGAAATTTGTAATATCGATACTCATTTGACAATGACAGTAATAGTCTAAAAGATTGGTTGCCAAAAATAAAGTTAAAAAAAAAACATCTATATAGAAAATATTTGCATAAATTTATACTATTAATACTATGTTTTACTTTTATTATTTTTGAGATCATACATTTAAAAGCAAGGTTAGTATTACATATACTCTTTAGTATTATTGTAAACTAGCTGAACCCGCAGCTCCGGAAGCGATTTAAAAAAATTGTATTATAGAAACATAAAATTGTGAGACCATGTACAACTATAAAAATGCTCTTTAAAACAATTGTAAATACGACACGCACGCTACTTACAGTAACATGTAACGTATACATTAGATATATAAATACTAACAGTGTATCAAATGAGGTTTATCATCAGCAACATATTGAGTACCTTAACCCACCATATAACTATCTCAGTGCTCACTTATATTGTATAAGGAACTAGAGATAGATAATAATATAATATGCCCATATTGTCGATAAGTAATACGTTTATGGTCTAATATCATCCTAGAAAGACCCCTTCCATTTTCAAAATTACTATTAATAATTATAATGTTGAATTGTAAACAATGAATGAGCTGACGTCTTGAAATCTTGCATAGATATAAATCAACATATAAAACTTTATATCTGTCTAAGCAGTTATTAACACCGGTCAACGCGATTTTTGGGTCTAACTTATACATGTTAAATTTTGGTTTCTCCTACGACAAAAATAAGGAAAAAATTTTTTTTCTGATTAAAGTTTGCTTTTGTAGAAAGAAACTAGAACAATTTTTCAATTTTTCGGCAAAAATTATAGATTTTTATATTTTTTCTACACTTCCACTGTAAATTATAATTAGAAAACATTTTTTTAGATACAAGAGTCTTTTTTATTCAAGATTTGTAATAAACAATAACATATAGATGTAAAATAACAAGAAACTAATGTCTAAAAGTGAATATTTTTCGTATTTCTTTTATGCTCGTATGGGCTCTCTCGTATTGAACCCCAAATGTAATCTCCCATCATATTCTCGTTGTACTGCCCTTGATATCGCCGTTCAAAGTCCATCACATCTTGGTGAAAACGTTCTCCTTGTTCCTCGGAGTAGGCCCCCATGTTGTCTTTAAATTCGTTCAGATGTAGTAGTAATCTTTTGTTTATGAAATAAATTAAATCATACTTATCGTCGTAAATCAGACCAAAGCAAACTTTATGAACTAAATATGAATATTTTAGAGTTTTTCAATGTTTAGAATCAGAATTTAAGCAAGAGAACAGAAACCAAAAAAAAAAATTTTTTTTGTTGACCTGTGTAATATTTGACAATTTAAATAGTGCTCATTGAACTAGATACAATATGTTGCTATGGTTACTGAGTTATGTAGACGCAAGCGCGATAAATAAAACAAAATGGCCGCCAAAATGACCAAAAAGACAATATAATTCAGAGTACATACATAGATACAGATACATATATGAATTTCAATTATATTTATTCTTGGAGTCCAGTACAACGCACGTCTTATGCACATGTTCACAGTGAACAACATATTTTTGCTAAATTACTTGCGGACGAAGTCGCGGGTAACAGCTAATCTAAAATAGAATAACCTATTTAACTTCTTATAAGGTTCTTATCTGCCAGTGAAAGTACCATGAAAATCGGTCCAATCGTTTTGAAGATAGCATTGTGGCCGAAGGCACGGTTAACAGCTAGTCTAATTACTTTTTATAATGTCTGCTATGAGATAGCATTGCGGACGAATCCGCGGTTAATAGCTAATCTAATTTAGAGTAGTCTAAGTAACCCGCTGTAATTTCAACTATCTGCCAGTGAAATTTCCGTCAAAATCGATCCAGACGTTTCGGAGATTACTCGGGACAAAAAGACAGGCACACCGACAAAAAATTTTAAAATTGTATATTTGTTATCAGTAGCGTGTACACTTTCATACCCAATCAGTAAAAAATATATATTTTGATATTACATACAGACACTTCATTTTTATTATATGTATAGAATAGATAAGTACAATTTGTTTTTTGTAGACTGTTGTCTATAGAATTACTGATGCGATTTAAAAAAAGAAATCTCACTTATAGGAACATTTTTATCCCTAAATGGTATAATAACTTATGTTTTATAGTTATTCCTTTTTGTATTATAATGTGTACGAAGTCGGAGGCCGGTGCCAGTAATATAATTTTATTAGGTAAATAGCAATTATAAAACCATATATAAAATTAATATTTCAATACAGATACATTTTGGTAAATGATTCATAATAATATTACATCCGAGAAGTTTTTTTTCAGGAACAAACTTTCAAATATCGATGGTTTTCTGACGCAACCTCGTAACTCGATTTTTGACGATTTTGAGATTTAATCGGAAAATTAATCAATAAATATAGCCGCATACATCTGTAAAGTTATAAATAAAAATATTCATTCAATTTTTTGTTATTTAAAAAAATACAATCTCGTATCTCAGTTCAAAAAAATGTGTAAAGGGCAACCTCGTATCTTGAAAAAAAAAAGGGGGAATTTAAAAAAAAGTTCTCTCACAGAAATTTTATTTGGTTAAATTTTAAAAAAAAAAATTTTAATTTTTTTTTTTAAAAAAAATAAATTTTTTTTAAAAGAAAAAAAAAAAAAAAAAAAAAAAAAATTTTTTTAAAAAGAAAAAAAAAATTAAAAAAAAAAAAAAAAAAAAAAAAAAAATAAAAAAAAAATTTTTTATATAAAAAAAAAAAAAGAAAAAGATTATATTTTTTTAAAAAAAAAAAAAAAAAAAAAAATTAATCATGTACCCTTAAATGAAAAAGAAATTACGCAATCACGTATGTTACGTTTTTTTCCCGGAAAAAAACAAATCTAAAAAAAAAAAAAAAAAAAAATAATAAAAATTTTTTTTAATAATATATATAAAAAAAAAATTTAAAAAAAAAAAAATATTTAAAAAAAAAAAAAAAAAAAATAAAAAAAAATAAAAAAAATTTTATAAAAAATTTTTTTTTCTTAAAAAAGGAGTTAGGGGGATATCCAAATTACTTATTTGAAATAATAACAGAGTAGTTAAATAAAAAACAAAAAGAAATCTTAGTCATCCCTGGTGGGGATCGAACCCACGACCTTTGGATTAGAAGTCCAACGCGCTATCCTCTGCGCCACAGGGACGATACGAAACTTGTTGAAATTATATACTAGATACTAGAACACATAAACCAGATATATATTTTTTATTAACTTGTATTTTCAAGAGAACAAAGATACCATTAACTAAAAATAAATTAAACCTTTGTTCTTTGAAAATAGATGTCTAACGACTGCTTTGTTTATAATTCTGGAAATTATACCTCCTATTACGTAATTATTCCATTTTCAAACTGTGTAGTTAAGATGCCCGTAAAACCATATATTTTATCACAATATCATAAAAAGTGTGAATAAATTCAAACAATCGTGGAATATTCCAGTTCGTCAAGTCCTCATTTGACTTATAATTTATTATACGATATTTATATAGTTACAGTAGAACTGACGTATTCTTAGGCAAGAATACTGGTTTTTAGATGAAAGGTATTACGACATAGGTGTCCTGTTCTGTACTCCAGACAACGTTTATCCAAAATTCAATGATGATCGGTTGAATAGTTAAAGTGTGAAAGCATAACAAAGAGACTCACATTAGAACAGACTAAACTAAACAACAGACTCTAAAGGAGAAAAACGGTGAAGCTGTTAAGACCCTGCTAGTTCAATAGCGTAGTCACTTCGAAACAAAAAGAAAGGAAAAAAACGGTTTTGAAACATTCCTGGTTGGTGCTTCGCTCCTATTGGTCTTAGCGTTAGCCTTATAGCCTTCCTCGATGAATGAGCTATTTAACACTGAAAGAATTTTCAGAGCAGTAGTTCCTGAGATTAGCGCGTTCAAGCAAGCAAATTCTTCACTTTTATGATATTAAATAGTATAGATGCGAGCGAAGCCAGTTAGGGTTGCTTGCTAAACAGCATTTTAAATTATCGACAGATTTACTTGAACATATTCCATTCATCGAAGTAACAAGTAGATCACAGTTTTGTAGTAAGGTTTTCTCCCAAACAACTGCTTAATGTCAAGGTGACATTTCATTAATCAAAATGGCGCAGCGGTCCGTGATTTTTCGAGAATAACGAATTGTAAAAAACGAAGTTATTGTTAAACGGGAAAATATACTCTTTTTTTTAAATAGATTCACTAATTTTTGAGATATATAGACATAATTTATGTTTTAAAAATGAGGTATTACTATGACTTCATTTATTTTATTGTTGACAACAAATTCTATAGATTATTGTTGTCATTATTGAGTAGGTAGTAATATTACAAGAGATAATTTGTGATAATATCGATGTTCTAAGAAGATGGTGACTCCTTTGTTAGCTAAAACTATCTGTGGAGTTTTAGTGGCATCTCAGAATTCATACTCCATGGTTTCATCCATCCATCCATACTCCAATTTTCCATCCACTTCACTTGTGCACAATAACCAAACGATATTACGCAAAACACCACCAATATTACAAAATATAGAGTCGGATAACACAAGATTATGAATAAAGTTTAAAATACCTACATTATGTGACAGGCAAAGATCCCGCCAAAAACTCCTACAAAGACTTTATCATATTGTCATGCTTACATTTATACATGTCCATGTATAATTTTTTGGCTATGCTATGAATCATCATCCGCCTGTCAGAGATCCACTGCAGGGCTATAAGCGTCGTCCCGAAGGAAGGTATGGGCAAGATCACCATACCAGCCCACGATGTAGTGGTGATTTCAAACTCCGAGCAAACTACAGTTCTATGTTGTTTCCCACATACTGCGTCACTAGAAGAATATTTCTCGGGATCAGGTTTCCTCACGATATTTTCCTTCACCGTCAGCCGACAATGTTGCCAATTTAAAATAGTCAATGTACTTGAATTCCGAAAAATTCGTTGGTACCCGTCGGGGTTCAAACCTGAGAACATCAGACTGATATTCCACTATTTAAGCACTAGACCACAAATACTTGAAAATAAATATGTTTTATAATCAATGCGATCTATAGCTGGTTATAACCAACATCGCATATAAATATGAAAATCCATTTTACACAAGGCCATTTCATTTCAAGCTTATATTAACAATTATGCTTATCACAAAATTCAATGATGTTGGGGCATCGAATAGGCGACCTGTTGGTTCATTAATAAAGCTCATTGTACCCCACGAGGCCTATTAATATGGATTACCGAAGCTAGTCACTGACTCAAGCAATGCAGTATTGCGGTTGAAATGGGTACGTTACTGAGGGACCTTCGAAGCCGAGCCTTGTACGGATTCAATTTTAAAATCCTATCTTTTTTTACTTTTAAAACTATAATTTTGTCAATAATGTCCTTAAAAATTTCACATTTTTCTACACCACCATTTCCATCTCAAAATCGGTTAAAAATTAGCGACACAGTCTATTCACGGTGTTTCAGAGTAAGGTATGCAGATTATAAACACTTACGTAACGCTATTTGCTGTCTTCTGACTATCTGCCATATTTTGTAATACAATAACAACTGAACAAACACACCAAGTTGGATTTCAACATTGGTAATAAAGGCTGTTCTTATTAGCTAGCTTACTTTAACGGGGTGATTGCTGTAAATAGTTCTGTTTGAAAAAATCTATTTGTAATAGTTGCTTTTAGCATAATATGTGTGAGGCAATATACCTGTACTTATTTTAACAAGTTCACCGCCACGAGACTTTTCTTCTATACCAAGTACTAAGTTACATCTACTACGCAAACTTAAAAAAATTTACTACGTTTACAAGCAAATGTTATTACATAGGCGGTGTGTCGATGAGACTCCATAATAATATTAACAGAACAGTTACATAGAAGATGCGGTTAAATTCGACACGGACAAACGTATACCCACTAACAAGACTAATTATTGCTTATAGTCGTAAGTTACCTTCATTTGCAAGTACTAATGGACGAACCGCACAAGTCGTTTAGCGTGCGGTCTGGGTACTAATGGTGAAACTCGATGCGGTTAACAATGATTGCCTTTAGAATAACATGATGTTTGATTAGCAAGTCGTCGTTTATATTGTGTCATAAAATTTAAGGTAAAACTAAATAACTAAGTTATATAATAATACTAGCTGTGCTCGCGACTCCGTCCGCGTGGAACCTAATGTAAAAAAACATTGACTAATAAGATCATCTGAATGTATTAAGTCCACTTACTTATCTAATTTTCTATCGTACTTAAGTCGCGTAATCATTAACATTACAATAACTTTTGATAGACTTAATCGATTTTAATGAAACCAAGACTGAATGTTACTCGATATACTCTATCTATAAAGTACAGACACGTTACGATTTAAGATTTACATTCTTATTATATTTATCTTTATATATAAATTTCTTCTGTACGTGTGTGTCACTGAACTCCTAAACGGCTGGACCGATTTTGATTAAATTTTGTGTCCGTGTTCCAGTGGATCCGAGAAGGGTTTAGATTCACAATTGGACCCGGTAGGTGGCGCTGCGGTTGAATTTTAGATTATTTTAAATTATCAAAGCAGGACAACGTCCGCAGGCACCGTTCGTAAATATATAAATAAGTAGTACAGTAAATAAGTATACCCGCGACATCGTCTACTTTGTTTATTATCTTAACAATATATTTTATAGATAGAGGCAAAACATAAAAAATCGAAAGCGAAAACATTCTATGTTACAGTGTTACCTGTTCACTTTCTCTCTCCTGCGCAAACGCATCACATCGCTTGTCTCATTTCCCTGAACGCGTAGTGGTATATAAATTGTAGTTTATTAAACCTTTATATCAAATGAATATATCGTGATATTTTTTGTTAGATAAGTTCCACGTGTGTAAGAAGCAGAACAAAAACATTTATAGAAATCTATCCAATAGTTTTTGAGTGATCCACGCACAACTGCAGACCTGTATCATTTTATTTATATAGAATTATAGATTAATTCAATCAATTAGCTTCAAAGGATGGATTTGGTTCGGTTGTAAAAGTCACATTGTTATGGTATATGAACGGAAGATAAATCAACAAAATTAGTCGATTATTAAAATAGTACGGGACATCTATTTTAATTGCAACACTGGAAGACTTTAAATTGATATAGAAAAAATATGATTATGCTAAAGATTTTTATTTTTATTTTTATTATTATTAAAGTTCTCGGTGCACTGCCTGCAATTTAAACAATCATATTACAAGACCGAGAGGACGTGCAAATGCAGCAGAATTATGTAGGGTTGGCCCACTGAACAAAGGAGAAGAGTCTTTATTCTGTGGGCTTGGCCCGTATATTTTAATTCATTTGTTTGAAGCACCAACAAGGTTTACACAAGGACAGTTCAATACATGCATTCGTAAAGTATAGACTCTATATAAGTGCAATCTTTATGATAGGTGTTTACTACGTATAGAGCAAATAACTTATTTAAATTGTTAAAACGAAAAAAATCAAACAAAATAAAATTAACATCGTAATTTTCTTTTTTCTTAAACTAGCTGTTCCCGCGGTTTCGTCCGCGTGCAATAGTTACTTTGGGCTAACGTTAACACGCAGCGAAAGCTCTCAAAAGGAAAAAACAGGTTTAGAAACATTCTTCATTGGTGCTCCTTAAATTTTACATAAATAAATCTATCTATATTGGCTGAGACTATTTGTGAATATATCTAGATTTGAGGTTTTAGATTTGGAATTATAAACCGATATCGTTCCATTCAATGGAGAGGTAAAAGCCCAAATTACTAAAGTATTAAACTGTGAATCTCTAGGCAGCTTCACAGGAACAGTTATATCAACTTTGTTTAGTATTTCAGGTGCATCCAAGATTCCGTTCACTAATATAAATATATATGCATTATATTATATTATTAAGATACGATCAACGGACACAAAGTATCCTCAAACTCAGCACAATTATATAGGTATATGTAGATCGTACAAATAACCGTCTTTTGTCAGATCCGAAGCAACAAGACTTGGCGTGACCGCAGCGATGCACCGCAACCTTCACTATTATATGACTCTTTAAAAATACTAATCGACAATTCACTTGAATCACAATAAGAGGACAAAAGTAACACATCAAGATAAGTGATTAAGTTACTCATGTTAATGAATTAACAAGTTATCGCAAAGTCGACTAAAACCACACTTGATTGCCGAAAATACGTTCCGTTATACGCTACCGTTAACTCAGACAAGATACCATTTCGCATCGCTCTGTTAATTAAGTTTTTCGAATGTTTTCTAAATCAACGTTCTGTTTTCGCTTTCATTTATAAGCGAAACGTTTTATTTCTCGATAAGCTGATACCAGCGGCTTACAAAAACACGAGAGTGAGTTTTGACCGGATTTCAGTCTGTCATGTAGTGAATTTTATATTTTATTCATAATCTTGTGTTATTTGATTCTATATTATGTAATATTGGTGGTGTCTTACGCCGTACAGTTCGGTTATCGTGCACAAATGAAGTGGATGGGAAATCATATCACGGAGTATGAATTCTGAGATGCAACAAAAAGTCCATAGAAAGTTCTAATAACCATCTTGTCAGAACATTGAAATTATCACAAGACTCTTGTATTACCTACTTGACAATGGTAGTAATAATCTAGAAGATTCCTTGCCAATAATTAAATTTTAAAAGAACTAGAGGAAATTATTTTTCCTGTCTCTTGAAAATTATATGTTTAATTTGAACTAATTTTTATAAGTTTTTTATTAATTCTGCTGTTTTTTATGATTACTGGTTGACCCCGATAGAAAAGAGTAAAGATATGTAGCTTAGATTATACCCCGAAAAAGCCTCAATGTTCCAGTTAGACATTGTTCCAGGTAGACTCAGTTCAACCTTTTTGAAGAAACGAAGATTACACTTAAATGTTATTTATATATGTATAGATTTATTAATAATTTCGGACGAGCGTTACTATTATTTTTTTACCGCTTTCCTTTAATTTAATTAAACAATAGCGCCAAGTAATTAAGAAAGGATAAAACAATATTTATACAATTAATATTAAGTCATACATGTGAGGTAAATAAATACAATTATATGATCAATGTTAAGAAATTGGGAAATTACAAAAGAGGATTCGCAAATAAAACCCTTGAAATTGCTGATGAAAAATCCCGTCATAGTGACTGGCCTCGCTGCTTTGCGTTTCTTGTAAGAAACCATATACCTAATCACTAATATGCAAGTTGTCTAAGCAAAATAAAAGAAGTCGGTTAATAAACATAAAAATTAAATTAAATTACGCGCGACCGTATTCTCATACCTTAAAATGTAAATAATGATTAGGTAATTACTGTTGTTAATTTCCAACATGTATTTGGATATTTTACGAACAGAAAGTTGTATAAATATGTCCCAATTTTTATTAAGGACATTTACCACTTAGATCTTGCATACAATTTAGTTACAGTATGTTAAGTCGCAATAAACATTCGCAACAAAACATCAGTGTATAAAAACTTCAGTGATTGTAAATAATAAGTTACAAAAGGATTGTACGTACTTATCACATTTCCGAATTACGTGTACACACAAAAACAAAACAAAACGTTTATCCAAAACTGAATCACACGTAAATCCTTGTGTATTTTAAAAGTAAACACGTAACTATGGCAACGGCAATATGGCTAAACGCGCATGCGCACTGTATACCGGACACGAACTGACTGTTGTTTTGGCGCCGCCAATGAGCCAGTCACGGAAATAAATGAAGCCTAGAATCGCGAGACAGGAGAAAACCCATCCGCAATACATATAAAAAGCATCTCGTCTTGTTTATTTCCGATATATTGTCGTATAATTATGTAAACGAATGAATGAAATATTGTTAATCTTTATATCATATGAAGAAAAAATGTACACATCGACGATTTTAAATCTTGCAGTATATTATTTCATTACATAGTATAAAACAAAGTTCCCTACCGCGTCTGTCTGTCTGTCTGTTCGCGATAAACTCAAAATTTACTGAACGGATTTTCAAGCGGTTTTCACCAGTGGATAAAGTGATTCATGAGGAACGTTTTGGTATGTAATTTTCCAAGAATTTTTCTTATAATCAGGGCGGGACAACGCCTGCCGGGCCCGCTAGTATTAGATAAACTAATATTTGTTTTTATTTATTAAAACCGTAATGATGACGTTTAATGTCGATGTGGGGTTCTGTAATTAAATACTATGCCATGATTTCAAAATAAATATAAAATACGACTACGTATAACGTATGTTAGTACCAGAGTCCTCTGCCACGATCGTCCGTCTGTCTGTTCGCGATAGACTCAAAAACTACTGAACGGATTTTCATCCGGTTTTTACCAGTAGTGGAAGAGGAAGGTTTAGGTATATAATTTGTAAAGGTTTTTTTTTATCGGGGCAGGATAAGGTCAGTCGGGCCCGCTAATTATCTGTATAATATTACCACAAGCATAGAACTGAGAATTATTTTGATTACACAACAAATAATCATCGGAGACGAACTCGCGACCTTTCGGTTCAATATTAGGTTTTAATACCACTATACTACGAGGCCTGAAAAATATCATTTTTCAATAACTTTTTATTAAAACAGGCTTATTCGGATGTGGTTCCAGAACTACCCATGTATAAGAATTATTGTTACGAACGGTCTATCTAGTACACAGGAAATACTTAAATTAATATCGTTGGAGTCAATGCTGCTTGCTTACCAGTTACTGAAACCGGACAAGTTAGAATGTCTACCTTTTTTGTGTGTTCCGTAGTCTAAGAGGATGAAAAGATATATTACAATTTTGTAATCAAAATACTACATATCTTTTTATTTCTAATGTTGTATTTATTACCGAGGTTTTCTTTCGATATTTTCATAAAACATAGATCGCTATTCTCTTTTACTTTGAAAAATGATGAATTTATAGAAAGCCTAAATATTTAAGGGGCAGTCCTTTTTTTCTCCCCACATTTCATTCACACGACTATATGATATTTATTTATTTAGTCTTTATTGTACACCTATTATTACATACATTCTAAAAACATTTCGAAATATGTTATTGATACAAAGGGCGCCCTTATTGCTAATAGCAATCTTTTCTAGGCAACCTTCGGATGGATACGTTCCACGGAGTAGAGTCGAGGGTATTCTGGGTGTACAAGAAAACAAAACCTTATTTATTTACCTATTACTTATTTACTTAGTACTTTATTTATTTACCTCCCAAAATATCTTATTACGGCTAATAGACCAATGAGTGTCGCTGAATGTGGTATATTCATTAATTTGTATTGTCACTGTTCGAGAAACAAGCCTTATAAATATTCTGACAGCTCGATACTATGAAGCCTGAGCTTGTCTAAGTCAGATTCTATTGAACAGAGCCGTCATACCAGCTATTTAAGTAATACAGTGACACTATTATTCTAGTGTGTACATAATGCTGTCATAGCTATAATATAGATGACCCTGCCTTCATCGCTATAAGTATACCCATACGATAGGTATATTGGTTTTGCCGGGCTCTGTTTTTTGCCTAATTATATTTGCAAACATCTTCTAAATAAACAATACGCCAATATATATAACACTAGTTATTAGTTTTGATCACTGTGCCAAAAGCGTTCGTGGGGCATGCGCGATTCTGGACACTACTTTAATTTAACATTTTTTCTAAAAGTTACTCCTTATAACATCAATTATTTACGGGTGAAATGTACGGCAAAATCATTTACTGTTTCGAAGAAGAACAAACAGACAGATAACCTTTTAAAACACGTTATTTTCTTTTAAGTATATACCCTATAGACTTTCATAACCATTTAGTAAAAAGCTGCTATTTTGATATTGCAGATTTTATGTATTTGTGTTTATATGTATAATGTTTTTTTTTACTTTATAAGTTGTTTAGCCTTAGATCACAATCTTATCAGATGCTAAATGACGACGTAGTCTAAGATAGTAAACACGCCAAGCCTGAAGGGACTAACCCTCAAGTGCAGCTATTGGAACACACTAGCATGTGCTGGGCGACATACTTCCAACTTGAAGGTGGTAGCTAGCCAAGCGAGCTTAGAAAAACCTTACCTCTATGCTATGATTTCATCAGGATATTTTCCGTCATAGGAAACTGCAACTCAGTTGCAAGGATTCGAACCTACGTCCATGCAGCTGTGTGCAAACACGCTATCATTTTTTTCGAACTGACTACGCTATTGGCCTTGCAAGGCCTTAACAGCTTTACCTACATCGGCAGCGGCTCAAGCATAGGTCCGTTCCCTTGGTGTGGAGCCTTTGAATACGCTGCTCGCGCGATACAGTGTCACAAAATCTTACATCACTGCGACAACATTATACATATCGCCTCCACACACGTGCACGCATACACGCTTACACATGAAAGTGGAAGGGTTTTATTTTTTCCCTTATCAAACTGAAATAGTTTAGAAAATTATCGGATACGAAATATATATAAGAGTTGTTGTGTTATGTATGCTTGGTACACATATATGTTTCAACAAGTCATATATGTATGAATAGTTAGCTTAGCTTAGGTTAGCTCAGATAGGTCGCGAATTAACGGAGGATTGGCAGGAGGAGGCGGCGCTTCGCCCACCTCCTCCGCCACGAGGGAGGAGGGGGGGGGGGGGGGGCCCCTTCTCCTTGAGGGCGGGGGGGGGGGGGGGGGGGGCGGCCCCGTCCCCCTTAGGGGAGGGGGCGGGCCCCCCCGGGGGGGGGGGGGGGGGGGAGGGGGCCCCCCCCCCAAGGGGGGGGAGGGGGGGGTGGGGGGGGGGGAAACCCCCCCCCCCCCCGGGGGGGGGGGGTATCAAGAGGATCCCCCAAAAAAAAAAAAAAAAAAGATAGGTCGCGAATTGCATGTATCAGACAACAGCCCAAGCCGAGGTGTGCCGTGCCCCCTTGAGCTAGTTGTTAAATAAAGTCGGTTGAGTGTCTTAAGCGCTCGCCTTAGTAGTCCGGTGAAGCTGTTAAGACCTTGCTAGGTCAATAGCGTGGTCAGTTCGAAAAAAAAGCTTTACCGGACTACCGACACGCTATTAACTACGCCACTTCCACTTCAAATATACTAAGGGTTCTCTCTTCTCCACTTCTCTCTTTGTTTGCAAGACGATAACGGCTTTTCTTACGCGTACATTTTTATGCGGATCTCTAAAAATAAGTGCGCGCATCGAACGGCGTAAACTTCTTCCGTGGTTACGCCGGAAAACCACACTAATTGCTTTTAGAAACTTTTAGATATGGCAGTGTGACAAGTAATTCTACAAAGCGTATCGACACGATTTGAGATAAAAATACTCAATAGTTTCATGAATTGATTCGCTTCGGTCACTTCATAAAACTGAAATTTAAATCCGGTAAAAAGCAACCTGTAAATTCCATGACGAAAATGACTTGGCGATTTTATGCATTTTTCGAATGTTTTCGATATAGTATTGGGAAATACTGGTAGACTTAATTTTCATTAAACGAGAAATTCGATTTAATTTATAACATTGTATCTGTTTTCTATAGAAAATTCGATTCGATTGTGATTCAAATAAGACTATTTTCTCATTTGGAAATAGTTTATTGTTAACAAAGGAGTGAATTTTCGAACTCTATTGTCGTTCTTAGCTGGATCGCGCTACAAGCGGTGGGTGTTCATGCTAGGTTGACCATGAATCAGGGGAATAAAATCAGGACGTATTAATATAAATGGGAAGTTATAATAATATCCCGTTCTAATAAAATATACTAAAATGAATGATTTTTTATATCATTAGCTCGGCAAAATAACTGTTTAGTACCTGATTGCAAGTACACTGCATATCCAACATGATAGGGTCTACTAATGATATTTAAAAGATGTGATATCGTATAAGTTAAACTATACGTTATCCTGGAAGTGATTTCTCATCTTTACTTTACTACAACCGTGAAAATTTTCATATATCTTTATTCTAAAATAAATTCTACAACGTATCAGTGGCTACATATAGCAGACCATGGGGCTATGTAGTGGAACGAAGATAACGGAGTAACTTTAAAAAATATACACACGATGTAACACGCTTACTAAGACAATGTTTTCTTAATAACGTCTTCAATTCTTAGTAACGTCTGCATCATTCACAATGCGGATAGTATGTCGCTGTCATCTATTCAGGGCATCCGCGTCGAGAAAATATTGGGCAGAAGCATCTCATTTATATATTCGAAGTTCGCCGAAACTTGAACTTTATTCGCAAGGTACGCCAAGCCGAACGTGCAAAAAGCATCACAATCTGTTCAGTACGATCTCTTCTGCACTATACAGTGATAACACCTCCAATATGATCCTCGAGATTAAGATCCATTCCTACCCATGTTGTTACGTTTAGAGAAACAAACTATTCCGTATGGTGATTTTGAGTAGACTTGTAACATTTGTTAAAGAGAAAACATGACTTGGTTAACGTAATCCATTGTCGATTCCATCTTCATTTACCATTGTAGGAGATCGAAGTCAAGTGCATACCTGCAAAATAAGGATTCTATTAAATAATAAAAGACACACTGCCAAAAAAAATATTGATTAAACGAGACGTATACAAATCTCGTATGTTTGCTTTTTAAAAATAAATGTTATAAAGAATATTCAAAAACGTCTAATAAGTTTTGTGATAAAATGTGGCCACCGTAGCGTTGTAAACATTGTGGAGCGGATCATTTGGTGAGATAGCGGCTTCATTGATCGTCCCTTTAGTTAGTGGAACTGTAATACTTTGGATCGGGTGTTGATAGAGTAAATGGTATACTCCAGCACTAAGCTAGTCCTTAATTTAGTACCAAGTTACAAGACAGTATTGCTTTACAACAATGAACAAACCTTTTTCCACCATGATTATAAATATACAATTACAGTAATCTTAGACAGATTTTATGAAACTATAAGCGGTTTTCCGCGCCTTCTCTCACTTTAACACAGAACAAAAACAACAGAAAATAATGAGCTATATATTTCAAGGTTTCTCTCTCTCTGTCTATATTTCGAAGATAGGGAAACTATATATAAACGCGTTCTATCTCATTCTCTCACAGGTTAAAACCTATATATACATTTATAGCTATCTCTTTTTCATTACAAATTTTCCTTTCATAATTTCACACCGTTCCAACAGACGTTTCACTTCATAAAACTTTCCCTTAATCAGTCATTTAATAAGGTGTGATTAACATATTGATAATAAATAAAGTTGAGTTTTTGGCGGGATTTTGGTCTGTCATGTAGTGGATTTTATATTTTATTCATAATCTTATGTTACTTGACTCTATATTGTGTATAATTGGTGGTGTTTTATGTAATATAGTATGTTTATTGTGCATAAGTGAAGTGAATGGAAAATAATACCACGGACCATGAATTCTGAGATGCCACAAAAACTCCATGGAAATTTCTAACAAGATGGCCACCATCTTGTTAGTTCATTGAAATTATATCAAGAACCTTGTAATATCGACACTCACTTGACAATGGCAGTAATAGTCTACTAGAAAACTGGTTGCCAAAAATGAAATGGAAGAAGAACTTGTAATACTATTAACTACTCGACTTGGGTAGTAACAATCTAAAAGATTGGTTGCCAAAAATAAAGTTAAAAAACATAGTTGGAAAATATAAAAATTCCGAATTCGAAATCACTAAGAAAAAAGACACCCGTATGTATAGTCTACTCAAATGGCATTCCACATAGTACGTGTAGGCGCATCTCTCTATGCGCTTGTAATAAAATATAAATTATAGTTATCTTAACACCATAAAAAACTGCTATATCATAATATTGTGAGCTCATAATTCTTCATATTACGTTAGTAATTTTTGATCGAAAAACCTGTTTTTTTCTAAAACACCCACATCATTTTTGGTTTGAAACTTAAGAAAGCATAGAACCTTTATTTGAACGT
>AP028438.1:2223013-2324399 GCA_036509395.1 Antheraea yamamai | reverse complement strand
GCGGGAGGAGTTGGGCGAAGCGCCGCCTCCTCCCGCCTGTCCTCCTTTGGCGGAGAGGGCCACTTTGAGGATCTGCCTCGCGGGCCCTCTCCGCCTCCTCCTTCTGCGAGATGACGTCCTCGCAGAAGGAGGACATCGCTCGCCACGCCTGTTCGCTGCCGAGCATGGCCGAGACCACGCTCGGCAGCGATAAGTCTGGTCCTACCGCCGCCGCCAGAATGCGGCGCTGCTCCCCCCACGCAGCACACTCAGACAGAGTGTGCTGCGCGGTATCTTCCACAGCGCCGCACTCGTGACAGGCGGCGGTCGGCTCCCTGCGTGCGATCCGGTGCAGGTACCACCCGAAACAACCGTGTCCGGTGAGTACCTGCACCAGTCGGAACGTCAGGGAGCCCCACTCCCTTCCAATCCATTCCCGCAGGACCGGGCGGACGGCGTCCACGGTAAACCGCCCGAACCGCTCGTCCGCCAGGTCCTGCTGCCACCTTTCGACGGCGTCTCCTCTGAGACGCCGTCTCTCCGCCTCTACCTCCCTGGGAGCCGGAGGCTCCCCCCTTCGTTTTCTCGCCGCCGTGAATTGGTACACGGCGGCGAGAACTCCTGCCTCCAGCTCCCAGGGTAGGGAGCCGGCGAGCGTGAAGGCCGCCGCTGAGGACACGGTCCGATACGCCCGGATCGCCCTCAGTGCCATCGTGCGCTGCGCATTGCGAAGCGCGCGCACGTTGGCGGCACCGAGGGCGTCGGCCCAGACCGGTGCCCCGTAGGCGGCCATCGCCCGCACGACTCCCATGTAGAGTCGGCGGCACCCGGCGCCCGGTCCCCCTATGTTGGGGAGTAACCGGCCGAGTGCCGCCGCCGCCCCAGCAATTCGCGGTCCGAGCCCCGCAAAGTGGGGCTCGAACCGCCAGCGCCCGTCCAGGGTGAGGCCCAGATATTTCATCTGGGTCCCCACCCTGATCCGGGCACCCTCCACCACAATGTGGGCCCCAGGAGGTGGCCCCCGCCGAGGCCCATGAAAGAGCAGGGCCTCGGTCTTCTCGAGGGCCACCCTGAGGCCCAACTTCCTAATGCGCCTGACCACGAGGGTTGTGGCCATCGTGGCCAGGCGCTCCACCTCCCTCCACTCCCCCCCCGGGCTACGACTAGGGTGTCATCCGCGTAACATATGAGGCGTGCCCCATATGGGAGCACGCCGCGGAGCACCCAGTCGTAGCCCATGTTCCACAGGAGCGGCCCCAAGGCCGACCCCTGTGGAACCCCCCGCCTTGTGGCCCGCTTGACCATACGGCCATCGCCGTCGACGTAGGCGACCTCCCTACCCTCGAGGTACGCCTCCAACTCCCGCCGCAGGTACGGGGGCACTCCGAAATATCGGAGCGCCTCCCTTATGACCCCGTGCGGCAGGGTGTTGAAGGCGTTGGCGATGTCGAGTGACACCGCCAAAACCCTCTCCCCCTGGGAGGTCGCCTCTGCCGACAGCGACTTCAGGAGGCACAGGGCGTCCACTGTCGAACGCCCTGTCCGGAAGCCATACTGCGCGTCCGCCAGATTCGGCCCCACGCCCTCTAGGTGCTGGACGACCCGGGAGGAGATAATCCTCTCCAGCACCTTCCCGGCGTCGTCCAGCAGGACGAGGGGCCGATACGCGGACGCGCAGTCCGGAGGGCAGCCTGCCTTTGGAATGAGGCAGAGCCGCCCAAGCTTCCAGGGCTTCGGGAACTGCCCGACCGAAAGACACCGGTCGAACAGCTCCCGAAGCCACCCTCCTAATTGGCCCAAGGCGAGGCCGAGCACCCGACCCGGGACCCCATCAGGGCCGGGCGCTCTTCGCCGGTTGAGGAGGCGCTCGACAGCCCTCCCCATCTCCTCCTCCGTTATCGGAGGGGGAGGATCGTCGAGCACCTCCTCGACTACCTCCCGAGGCGGAGGCATGGGAGGAGCCGGTAGCATCGGAGGGTCGGGGAACAGTTCTCCCACGACCCTCGCTACCACCTCCGGCCGGAGGGTCTCCGTCACCGGGGGCGCCCAGGATCGTAACTTCATTCGTACGGTCCTGTACGGGCGCCCCCAAGGATCCCCCTCCAGCGTCTGGAGTAGCTCCTCCCATGCTGCTTCTTTCGCCCGGCTGATGGCAGCCTGCAGGGTCTTCCTGCATTCCCTATAGCTGCCATACAGCCGGGCCTCCGCCTCCGGGTCCCTATGCCGGCGCCGGCGGCTGCGCCCGAACAGCCGCCGGGCCGCGGAGCAGGCCGCTCGGAGAGCGGCGATCTCCGGCGACCACCAGTACACCGCCCGTTTGTCTGGGCGGTGTACGCTCCGCGGCATCGACGCGTCGCAAACCTCCGTGAGGGCTGCACGGAGGCGGGCTGCGGACGCGTCGACATCAGCCCCTGTGGGGGGGGGCATGGCCCAGGCCTGGACGATGGCCGCCTCTTCCGCTAATTCACGGTTGAGGCGGCTCATCGCCCAACAGGGGAACTTCGCGCCCCTCCGGGGGCGAGTGCCACTTCCGGCTTGGGAGGTGGAGACCTCGAACCTGATATATCGGTGGTCCGATAAGGTCTCCACCTCCTCCAGCACCCTCCACCCCCGGACATGGCGTGCGACGGACGGGGTGGCGAACGAGACGTCCACCACTGACGTCCCGTTCCATCGCACGCACGTGGGGACGCTCCCCTGGTTGAGGAGGGACAACCCCAACTCGGCTGCCCACTCCTCAACGGCCATGCCCCTCAGGTCCGTGACTGCCGCTCCCCAGGTCCTCGACTTAGCATTCAAGTCCCCCATGAGGACCACGGGGAGCGGCGACAGCCGTCTGACAGCTCCCTGCAGGGAGCCGAGGTACGCCTCGAACTCCCGCAGGGGCTTGTTAGGGGAGAAGTACGCCCCCACAATGGCGTACTCTCCCCAGACGGCCGTCACGAACCCGGCCCCTCTTTCTCTTGCCGCCAGGGACGAACCTCGACCCGCCACGATCGCCACGGAGCCGTTCCGATCCCCAGCCCACTGCGGCTGGGAGGGAACGAAGTAGGGCTCCGTGGCGACCGCGAGCCCGATACCCCATTCCGCCACTGACTGCACGAGGAGATCCTGTGCAGCGGCGGAGTGGTTGAGGTTCGCCTGGAGGAAGTTGCAAATGGTGTGATCCATTACTGGTCCATTGCAACTTCCTCCTGCCTGGCGGCCACCACCCTTGGGCTACCTCCCACTATGGGGAGGTCCCTACCCTTGGTGGTGGGGGGCCTGCAAGCGCGGCTCCCCATCACATGCCCCGAGGGCCTTCCCGCGTCCGCGCATACGGCGCAGCGGGCCACCTCCGCCTTGCATTGGGCCGTTTTGTGGCCCGCCGCGCCGCAGCGGTAGCACCCGTCCCCCCTGTTGGACGAGGAGGGGCACATGGGGCGTTACCTAACGTATTAATGTTCCACTCTTACTAATATAACTTCACGTAGGTACCTAAAACAGCTCCTCGACGTGGGTATTATTATTTAAAAATATGTTTACTTTCTGCGTAAACGAAGTCGCTGTTTAAAGTTAATGTTAGCCCAAAATAATTATTCCACGCGGTCGAATTCGCGGGTAGAAGCTAATATACTGTGAATGTATATATGAAAAAGATAAACCAGATAGAGGTTCCTGCCGGTTCTTCTCGATGACTGGGATGTTTTCCGAACCGGTTGTAACTTTGACGTTCATAAGCGCTTTCTTAGAGCCTAAATTGAATAAAGTATTTTTTTTTGGTTGTGTTATAAATAAATAAATGAATGGATAAACCGATAGAACTATACGAAGATAATATATCAAGGGAGAAAAAGAAAGGGGCCGGGGGCCCCCAGAAAAGGGAGAAAGGGGGGGGGGGGGGGGCGCCCCCCCCCCCCCCCCCCCCTCCCCCCCCCCCCCCCCCCCCCGGGCCCTCGGGGAGGGAGGGGGGGAAGCCCGGTGCTAAAAAAAAAAAAACTTATTATTTATCCGTGGACAGCTCTAGTTTTTCATAAAGGACCAAGAATTCTCTGCATATTGCATTTTTGTGAATACACAATAAAAGTAAAACCTGAGAGCAACTTTGAGGAACACGGTTCCGTATTTCTTTTTAGTAAATATTTATGTTGGAATTATTTTAATTGACAATTACACGTTCTGAGACAGGTGAAACGGTTCCGCCTAGTTGTTATTCGATTAATTTTATTATTTGTTATGAACAAGTATTATTTTAAATATAACCCAATCTACGTAGGTTTGAATCCTGGCAAATGAGCAGTCTTCTAGTGAAGGAAAACATTGTTATGAAAGCGTAGCATGATGATAGGCCTTTCTAAGCCTAATTATATAGGTAACTTGAATTTGAAAGTCTTTCGACAAGCAATCTAATCTCAAGTACAGATGCACTTAAGAGCCAGACTCCCTCTAAATTTAGTGTGTTACCGTGTTGGATCACATCGTAAGTTATTATTAGGTGAGATATGGTGAAATGCTAATCCACAAAGTATAATTTTGGTTTGAAATAAATATGCACGTACTGTGATCTGCAGATTAACAATTTTTTTAATTAAAATATAATGGTAACAAAACTGTTTGATAATTTGTATAAAACTATTGCAGACTTAATGATTATTTTTGAAATATATACGTCTACCAACTGACCCATGTAACTTCGTATGCGTGAAATCGGTTAAGTACCGGTTCCAATAGTATTTCCAAACTCAAAAATTAGAAAACCTAGAACCCGATTACAGCGATTCCCACCGTTTTCAATTGGGAAAGCAAACAATTCAGAAACTCACTCAAACATATACCTAGTAAGTTTAGTGAATGACTTACGCATGTATGTTTCGATGAGGCGAACGTAGCGCCATCTGTCATTCAGCAACATAAATATTTTCGTTTTGCATGAAATACAAACGACCGTTAAATTGTTTGGATATAGTTCGAGTAAAAATACTAAAATTGCGATTAAAAAATAGGAAGGTGGGGTATGAGGGTGAAAATTTGGGGTTATAGGTATTTTTAGATGACGATAAAAAAATACATTTTTTTTTCTCATTAATTTATTTTATTACCTCATTTATTACGTCACCTACTCTAATACGTACCAAATATGCGCTGAAAATTTAATAAATACTGGTCCAGCCGTTTCGAAGGAGTTCGACCACAAACACCGTGACAAGAGATTTTTATATATTAGGTATTTCTTATTTTTGTCATTATTAATATTTTTATTTTAAAACGTATGTAAGAAAAGATAGGTAGAGCCTATAGAGCACAATTAATTGCGTTGTCATAAATTATCTTAAATAATTCACAGTTGTAACAACCGAAGTACTTTACAAATCTTTATTTACTATAAAACCCATTTTAGATCGACAATTATTCTAGTAATTACAAAGTAATACTAATAACATTGAACAGTGCCATTATTTTAATTACATTGTTATTAATTTTAAATTTCAAGTTTACTTATTCTGTCTCGACTGCACATAGGATGTATTTCCGGTTTTAAAGACATTAAATAATTAACGGAAAAGGTTCCTAATGTTCCCTAAATCTAGAAAATTCTATTATAATTTCACAAGTCCGATTTTAATTATCGTGAGACTAATTTAGGTCTGCTTTAAATCGAGAATCAAATCAAGAAATGTTATCGCACGACGCCACATTTTCTTAAGATGGGCGTCGAGTGTGGCGTGACACCGGTTTATTTCGTGCCTTCTATCATTGTTTATGTGAATAAACAGATGGAATGGAAGTTATGAACAGTTTAATCCAATCTAAATCATTACATAGTATAAAACAAAGTCCCCTACCGCGTCTGTCTGTCTGTCCGCGATAAACTCAAAAACTACTGAACGGATTTTCATGCGGTTTTCACCGGTGGATAGAGTGATTGATGAGGAACGTTTTAGTATATAAATGTCAAGGATTTTTTCATAATCAAGGCGGGACAACGTCTGTCGGGTCCGCTAGTTACTCAATAATTTAGAATAAACCACATTAACAATAATTAAATAGAAGAGGTTTAACAGTACATTACCAGTATGGATTAACATAGAAAATAGTAGATAGCGCTGTTAACAAACACCTATGATAATTCGAATTTTCGTAAGATTCTGTAATAAAAAGTATGCGTTACTGTTTATATGATTAATCGACCGCTGAATGCTCCGACTGCGGGTTGCTCCCAGTAGGATTTTATTATTATAATAAACTAGCGGGCCCGGCAGACGTTCCGCCTTAATTATGAAAAAATCCTTGACAAATTATATACTAAAACGTTCCTCATCAATCACTCTATCCACCGGTGAAAACCGCATGAAAATCCGTTCAGTAGTTTTTGAGTTTATCGCGAACAGACAGACAGACAGACGCGGTAGGGGACTTTGTTTTATACTATGTAATGAATTATACTTTTTAAACGTTTGGTAGCGTACTAGGCCATATGTTTGTGAATGGTATAGTTTTTATGAGCAACGTACTAGATTAATTTACTAAGTTCTAATCAAAGTAGACAAGCAATACATACTCGTAGACTGTAGTAAAAGTTATATTTGCGTAACGTAGAAGACCATATAAGATAATGAAATTCCATAACTAATTTAGAAATATATCTTAGACGTTTATTATTAGTTTATAAGTCGCCGATAACTTATTGACACTACACTTGGGTGCCGCTTTAAAGATTTTTGCTTGGTAGAATCTTGGCTTTAGGGAAATAATTTTTTTAAAGTGTAAACTTCTTTATTCCGAATGAAGCCGTGAACAAAAGCTCGTTAATTATAAATAACTTTCAAGACTTATGTATCGCTCGCAATTGTGACGAATGGATATGGTAACGTTCACGACAATTCCTCAATTTTCTCGTTCATATACAAAGTAAGCAATCGTCATATCGCTTCGTTTGACTAGAGATGTACTGCGGTTCACTGACGGATAACTATTTATAAAAAACTATAAATAAATATAAATTATTCATATATTTATTTATCGTCTAGTAGTCATTATTCGAGCATGGCTAATATTTTTTTAAGTTTCAATATTAAGGAAATACACAAATTTTACCAGAAAAATATCGATAATACTTATAGCTCGTCAATATCTACTAAAAAAAAAGAATATCTGTTGAGACAGAGTGGAGGAAGACGCTCGTAACTGTTTTCCCTCTGCCTTTTTATATATAGATTGTAACTAAGAATCACCTGTGACTTCGTTCGAGTAGACTACAGTACAAAAGTACAGCCTATTGTTACTTACTGGCAGTTATAAGAAAATGGATAGTATACTGTCTCCAATTTTGTTCGAGCCTGAATTAATTGAAGAGTACCCCAAATTAATTTTCCAAATATTATATATATGTCAAAATCTGAGATGAACGGTCACTTGCCACACACAAAATCGCTCTTCGATACTATACGTATACCGGTGCGGCATGATGATCGGTGTTTCTATATTTGTGCTGTGCATTATTGGGTAAGCTGGTGCTTTGATAACATTAATAATGGCGGCGGTGAAGACTATTTTGTAAATGAGCCTTTATACTAATTATAAAGGAATGCTTTTGCCATTTATTTTAAAGAGGTATCTACCTCCAGCCAATTTAAATACAATCCACTAAGTTAGATACCCCGGCCAAAATGGCTGTGGTGGTTACCACCCCATACTTACTTAGTTCTTACAATTCTCATGATGTCCAATTATATTGCTTTAAAGTTTTGAATCATAGCTAAAGATACCGATATTCATTTTTATATATATACTAACAACCTCCTGCGACTTTGTTTGGGTTAAATTTATGAATATCTGATCCGAGTGGATAAAGTGCAATAATGTTTGACTGATCAACATGATAGTTTCTATGCTATCCATGTTTTGCCACTAGAACTGCAAAAAAACAATTAAACGTGGCAACGACCAAAAGTCCAGGCGGTAGTGTAAAATAACGCACACTCTAATATTCGAAACGTGCCATTCGGATATAGATATTTATTTTTAAATTCGGATATCCGTAAAAATTATCAGCAATAAATATCCGCAAAAAAGTGTCACATCTCTGGTATTTCTAGCGGTAATACGATAACACGGTTAGAGAGTTCGATTCCGTTGCAATTAAGCGATTACTTTGCTGAATTCCCGTTTAAACGATGCTTATGTTTACTTAACATTAAAGCTGAACGATCAACCGTCGTTTGCGGATGTTATAGCATGATTTTAATTTTTGCTTATACAATAAAAACACGGCTAATAAAAAAGTTCTTAATTATTTATGTCTGCCTACAACTCGATACGTTTCTTATTTAAGTGACATGAGATTTTTTATCCTTTTACTGTTTTTTTTGCTCTTGATCAAGTAAATGCAGAGTATGATGAAGTAGGTAATATTGTAAAAGATTTAATGGCCTATAAAAAGCTCTTTTATCTGTTTAGGATAACATTCCTCATTCAAAAGTTATTAAAGTTGAGTTAATAGTGTGTTATTGTTTTGTTTCTGTATAAAAATAATGGTTTTATACGGTGAAGTTTTTTAATCGAGTTAATATTCTATTAACAGAAATTTAATATCAATTCATATTTTAATAGTAATGTAATGAAAGTTTTCGTTTTAAAATAATTGATAGTGTGTTTTAATATGCTTCTTGTAGAAGATAATCACGCGAACTATTAATGCTTTTTTTTAACTCTCTTGGTTGGTTTTGTTTGTTTGCTATTAGCTGTTTATTATTTTTGTTACTTTTATATTGTAATTAATACGTAGGTTATCGCAGGAGGTTACTTGCTTTTTTTTTCGAACTGACTACGCTATTGACCTAGCAAGGTCTTAACAGCTTCACCGGACTACCCAGGTTACTTGTATTTATACCATATCATTATATTTCTGTTATTTTACAATTGAATTAAAAATATCCTAACTAATATTACAAATGCGAATGTGAGCTTGTTTAAGTGTTACACTTTCATACGTTAGATACTGAACCGATCATCATAAAATTTGAATACACGTTACCTGGAGTACAGGAAAATATAATAAAATATATGGGGTACTTTTCGTTCAGCAAAAAGTATGTACCTAACAAATGGAGTCAGTCAATCGCGATGACAGAGTAGACAGCTGATTCATGAATCGAATCTGTATTTTTAATGCAGCGACGTAAAAAGTTTATCACTGCGCTATGTCGTTATCGATTCATGTAACTGTATTGCTTTGTTTATATAAAGTTGATTTAAACCATAGTCGTTGAAATGCTCAGGTCCTTATTACACGTTTATTTGGGAATTAGGTAAGCACATGTTAACATCTCACAGACCTTAATAAATAAAGAATGTAAAAAAAAGATATAAATATTGACTTATAAATGTTCGGATTATATTTTATCTGAGAAATACGAAAAGCATAAGTAAATTTGGACAGAAATAAAAGTCTAGTACTCAACAACAATGTCACCTACCGGGTCTAACTATATCTACTAGCCGTTCAAGTGACCCTAAAGTTTAAAAAATCATTAAAATCAAACAAGCCGTTTAGAAGAAGAATTACGAAAATACATACACCAGAGTTTTATATATAAAGATATGTTTTTGAAGTTAGAAATTAAATTATGAACCCATTGAATTCGAATTTGACATTTACACCATAAGTATATCAAGTTAATAATCCGACAAAACGTTTCAACCGCATCGCCCTTGTAATGGAAGAAAATTGTTTACGCCCGCATAAATGTACAACGGAGGCCATTCAAAAACTTTTAATGGCTTTTTATCAATGGCCCTTATCAGAGGCACATTGATATCGCAACCACAAATGATAACGCGTGAAAACAATGCCTCAAACCCTGCGCCTGTGACATCATGAAGACCGTTCGCCAGAATGCGTATTACCCGTCTCATTTGTACATATATATCATTGAATGGTAACAAGAGACGAACGATTCATGTAACAAACGTCACGGGGTCCCAGGTAAATGAAGTTATAATTTTATTCGAACCTCGGCATTGCGCGGGAAAGGACGCAATTCTGCGCGTGCGCTTTTTTCGGCGGTTTGGCTCAACGAGTATTCATATAAAATTTTAAAAACGATTTATTTTATTTATTTATAATTTTTTTAAAGTGTCTTTCTCTCGCTATTTTGTTTTATATTTTGACTGTAATACACGTGTTTTTTGTGTGCTGTGAAATGACAGTTGGATGTTTTTTTGTCATTCCTGTGATCGTCGTGTAGGGATGTCTTTTCTTTCATCGGGATCCGAAGACACGGTGAGTCCGGGTGTCTCTATACAATATACAAATTCAAGTTGCAACCCTGTATTATGTATCTTTGAAATAAAAAACGGTATTTGTCTTGTATAAGTCTCTTATTCTATGTAATAATTGTAAAGAAAATTCATGGTTCTGTAGACGTTGCTTTGAAGAAATTTCATATGAATTTGAAACATTTGTTATGAAATGAATTAAAAATTCGCAATAATTTATATCATTTTTACAATAAATATAGACAATTTAAAGATAACAAGAAAAATTACAAAGAAATGTCTAATGCTAAAGCTTCAAAAAGTCTTCTAATTCACTGTTAACTTTATATTACCGCCATAATAATACTGCCATAATTGTATACATGCCAGCTGTTTCTCGCGACTTCACCTATGTATCTTCAGACTGAGAAATAGCCTATATCTTTCTTCAGGCTCTAGGTTACGTGTGTTCTCAATTTTATTGCCAACTGACGATACGTTTACTCTTGAAAATATAACAAACTGACAATTATTTTGGTATATTTAATATCACTTATATACAAAATATATATAAATCGATGTAAATATATATAGGAAAATAGATTCATATCTAGTTATTTTATATTGACGAAACAGAGAATATAAATTAATGCTCCTGGGGTATGAATCTATTACAATTTTATGTTAATTCAAAGAGAATTTCGTTACGTTCGTTCAAATGGTTTAACGTTAATAAGCATGTGTTCTAATTCCGGTTAACGTGCCAAATTATTTAAACTATATACAAATAATTATTGCCTATCATAACGCCATGTTCTTAAAAGATTCGGCAGAAAAGGTGTGTAATAATCTTACGTTTGTCCTTAAAATAAGAAATAAAAATATTAGTTACTCAATCGTAATAGCAGATTAAAATGCTTTATAGAAATCTAATCAAGGCGAATGATCTCTTAAAATAATTATAAACACTTTAGTTCGTGGTAACCGACGACGAGAAATGAAAGAGTATATCTCTTATATCTAAACCAAGTCATAGATCACGCATAGATTACAGAAGTAACTGGGAATGACTCATGTATCACATTAACCCCAATCATTTCCTTCAGACTGGTCTGGTACACTTCTGCATTATTCTACTGTTCAATTCTCCAATTATACATAACTTCCCATCAAAATAATTTAATAGTTCTACCATGAATTTTCTTAGTAAAGATAACTCAATAAACTCTTTCATAATATAAGATTTTAATTTATAAGAAATTATTATGAAAAAATATAAGATAATAAAATAACAAATAAATGAAGTAATATTTATTATACATGCGAATGTGTGTTTTCTTGTTAATTTGTTAGGAATTTATGTCTTTACTACTCAACCGATCATCATGTAATCTTCTAAACACGTTATTAGGGGTACAGAAAAGGACTAAGGGTACCTTTTATCTAAAAAAAATTTCAAACTACGCTAACGCGAGCGATGCTGCAAACAATAGTTATCATACATTAATCGACTTTAGTAGTGACTCGTTGAAGTCTTTTCTTTTAGGAGATGAACAAGTTAGAAATCAATTATTGTTTAAATATACTCTATATTTGGATATGTACACATAGCAATTTTCAAGACTATCGGTTAAAAGATATATGTGTTACAGCGCCTACTAGTCTCGAATTATAGTAACACTAGCGGGCCCATCAGACGCTGTCCCGCCCTAATAATAAATTCTTTCCTCATGAATTATCTACTGGTAATACTACCGCATGGAAATCCATTCAGTAGTTTGTGAGTTTATCGCGAACAGACAGACAGACGTGGCAGAGGACTTTGTTTTATAGTATGTAATTATTAATAGAATAAAAAACTTTATAATAGAATAATACCTAGGTATACTAATTTTCATGGTGGTAATGACTTATATTTTCTCTTATCACAATATAACTGGACGAAAAGCAATCATAGGGGAACGTCTTCTTAACGTCCCTAATCAATCAAGCTGGTTTTCTTTCTGCGTCAGGCGATTTATTTATTCAAAAAAAATTGCACAGCAAATATTTTAAAGTCAAAATGTATATAATAACTTAAGTACTCTTGCACTCACCCAATTCATTAATAATAGTTCTTAACAAGCACTTCTCGTGTACTTTATGATAATTTCACCTTTAAGGGTCGGTCATTAATTAATCGAAGTGAGACGTATATATACTCCTATCACAAGTGAGATAGAGAAGGTAGAGTAAATCGCCCCAGCGCGCAGCAGCTCATCGGACCGTGCCTGGATTTTTTTTGCGTGATATCAAAACGGCTTTGAAGGTTTTTATTTATTAACACAATAATCTTTTACAGTCTGCTGCTTTATCGTTATGTTGTATATATTTATCACGCTACCCAGCCATTGTATTGTAGACACGAAAGAACATTTCTTGAAGTGATAGTTTCTTTTGTATTTTTTTTTCAATCTTGTAGGATGTTATTTAGTAGCTATGCCCACCAGTGTTAAGTGTTATTATGTATCATTGAGTATACTTAAATACTAGACCTAGATTGGGGATTGGATTTTATTAGATTGGATTGGCGAATTCTAGGCCCAGTCCGTTAGTGGTATGCGCCGCAAAATACGAAACCGTACCCAAAGCTGCGCGCTACAAAAGACGTTCGCGACATATTTTTACCGATGCTCCCGATAAAATAACGGCAGCAAACGATCAGTACCAGCCTGTCTCTCCAAACAGAGCATGTTCACGCCCACGCCCGCGTAACCACAGATCACGCCGCCCTTGTCTGGGAGTAGATTTCGGTTCCGCACACCAGATTAGGTCCCACTCGGCAGCGGCTCAAGCCTAGGTCCGTTCCCTCGGCGTGACACAAAATCTTACATCATTACATTACATTACACATATCACCTCCACACATGTGCACGCATACACGCTTACACATGAAAGTGGAATGGTTTTATTTTTTTCCCTTATCAAACTGAAATAGTTTAGAAAATTATCCGATACGAAAATATATATAAGAGTTGTTGAGGTATGTATGCTTGGTACACATATACGTTTGAACAAGTCATATATGTATGAATAGTTACCTTAGCTTAGGTTAGCTCAGATAGGTCGCGAATTGCATGTATCAGGCAACAGCCCAAGCCGAGATGTGCCGTGCACCCTTGAGCTAATAGCGTAGACAGTTCGAAAAAAAAAGCTAATTCTAGGAAACACCTAACTACAGTTTTATTTACAAAGCTCAGACACTTATTAGGGGTCTAGAGAAGCGTAAAACCTATCTTGTACTTATAACATACTAGCGGGCCCGGCAGACGTTGTCCCGCCCTGGTTATAAAAAAAACCTTGACAAATTATATACCAAAACGTTCCTCATGAATCACTTTATTCACTGGTGAAAACCGCATGACTATCCGTTCTGTAGTTTTTGAGTTTATCGCGAACAGATAGACAGACAGACGCGGTAGGGGAGTTTGTTTTATACTATTTAATGAAGTAAATATGAAAATATATAAAATAGGAGGGCACAGGCCTATTTTTGTCTCTTCCTTTATGCGGGCACGCTAATTGTCGACAGTTCTAGGTTCATATTTTTTTTTATTTCAAGAAGTACAAAAATGTACATTTTGTTATTTTGGAACTTGCGCCATATAATAATAAGAAAAGTTCTAAACATTTCAGAACGAAAACTAATTTAAGGTAGTTTTTCGATATTTTCGAATTTCCCTTTAAGGGCACTGCGTGTCCTTGTGTGCCCCAAGAAAAAGCCCTGGGTGGGAATATTATATCTACCTATATCTATCGGCTAGATTAGCTTATTCTTTTAAAGGATAATAAGAAAAATACAAGTATTTTTGTATTTCCTTTATAATATGACACTTCCCGGTGTTTATTAAGCAGTACAAGTCACCACAATATTTTAGAGTATTAATGTGGATATCATGATCTATTATGATTCTGCAATCACAGGGAAATTTTAGAGAAGCTACATAATTATTACATTTTAAGTTCATTCAAACATACTTCATATAAATAATGTTATTAAGTAACGTCGCGGTTTCGCTTGTGATTAATTTACAGCCTATATTATAAATTTGAGTAAGAGTTTGTTTCTTTGTATTGTCTTGATTCTTTAATAAATTATCACGAAAATTTGCATATATGTTGTCAGGGATAAAGGGATAAAGAAAATACTGTTCTCCGAGGGATCTATCTATATATATGCATATATAATCTTGATAAACGCAAGTAAAATTACGGACAAAATCTACCTTTATAAAAAGTATCTTTATAAATTACTGGCTTCTTTGGGTTAACACTAAAAAAAGCCCTGATTTGGAAACATTCTTCATTTGGTGCACCGCTCCTATTAGTCTTAGTAATGATAGATAAGCTATAGCCTTCCTCGATAAATGATGTATCTAACACTGAAATAATTTTTCAAATTAGACCAGTGGTTCCTGGTATTAGCGCGTTCATGTAAACAAACTCTTCAGGTTTATGCTATTAGTATAGATAACGTACATTTATGTGTTATTTTGATATATGAGCTATATTACTATAAAGTGCCAATAAATTTCGTTCAGTAGTTCTGGCGTGTAAGAGTAAAAAGCATCCATCCATCCTTATTGACTGTATTATTTGTAATACTAATAGGATTATTACTTACATATTCGTTCATTCTCAAATCAAATCGGTTTGTTTAGCAATAACGTCATCTCAATACGGTTTTGACTTCAAACTGACACTCAACCCTTTTGCTATCTTACCTGAGATGAGAGGTGAACAAGTTTAGCTCGAGAAAAAAAGGACTTACATTACATTTTTTATAAATAGTCGTTGTTATATGTATTCAAATTTGAAAAAGGTTCTCAGGTCAGAAATGTAAATTAAAAAAAAAGTACACACAACCCATTAGCGAGTCAGCGTCATGTTTTTTTTATTCTTGTAATTTTCGATATAAAAACTATTTCTTAAAGTACGAAGAGCGCTGGCGCTCTCTAGTGTGTTCACGAAAAACAAATTTAGAGGGTTCTGGTATTAACGGTATTAAATTATATAATAAAACAAATGAGAAATGTAACGGTATTGGGTTTGATTATTTAATTAATCGATTAAAATGTTAAAATTATCTCACTATTTTTGTAGTTTTGTTCGAAACTGTTATGTTTTAGCCGAACTTTGTGCGGTTCAATGTATATTAGTTAATTTACATATTAATACCATGAAATGTGGTATTTTTCTACATTTTGCAATAGATAATTCGCTTAAATTAATTTAAAAAATGAGCCGTCCCGAGACGCCTGGCAGATAAGAAACATCGAAATTGTTCGAATTGAATGAATCCCAAATTCTCAAATTAGACTATAGTCTATAAGTATACCTATAGGTATGCGAGTTCAGTGCGGCAAGAGAGCTTGCTCATGGCATCGCGTCGCCACGTCTCACACACACCACGGTCTGTATCGCTACGCTATCGCCACGCCAACAATCAGGTTTACCCTCGCCTATAGATCGCACTCATATGTTTCACATCAAAAATTACTTAAATTATCGTCTACACACAGTTAAAATACCAACAGTAACTGGAAACATTAGTGATAAGCAGTTTACAAATTATAATTTGAAACACGTTAATTTTCTCCCGGCATCTATAAAGTGATTATCTAGAGTTACTAAATTGAACTTGTTAATTTAACCTATTAAGTATATAGTAAAACATTCCCTGAAAAATAAACACTCGACAATTAAAACCCCATCCCAGTTGCATTAATAGTTTTTCAGTAGTTTCACGTGAACGAAGCCACGGCTATCGTTTAGTGTATTTTGCGAAATTAGTCTTACAAAAAAAATACATTAGTGACTTGGTGAGTAAATTCACCGCGGTAAAAGCACGGCCAGAAACTAGTCTTTTCAAATTTAGTGCAGTAAACAAGTGATTCGACCACATTAAAGTCCTGGGAACACGGTACCCTTAATCCAAGTCACCATGAGGTCAAAGGCCAAGCAGGGTTGATTTATATTGATAAATTCGAACACCTGGATACCGAAAAGCGTTGTGAACGGCATAAGCTCAGTAATTTTTTCCTGTGATTTTTTTTTTAATTTTATTTTTGGCAAGCAATCTTTAGTTATTAGAAGCACTAGTCTATCGTAGTTATTACTGCCATTGTCTAGTAGGTGATGAGATTACAAGTTTTTTGCAATCATTTCAATGAATTGACAAAATGGTGGCCGTCTTGTTAGAACTTTCCAGGGAGTTTTTGGGTCAAGCTGGAATTCATGCTTCGGGGTATTATTTCCCATACACTTCACTAGTGCACAATAACCATACTGTATTACATGAAACACCATCAATATTACAAAATATATGGTCAACTCATGCAAGATTATGAATAAAATATAAAATTTAGTACATGACATGAAAAACTCTCGCCTGCGACTTTATTGACATATTTAATATTTAAGTCATTTAGTTTCAAAACACTTTGCACGTATCATAAGTTGTAGTTAAGTTAAAATTAATATCTCCGATTAATGCAGAATGTGAGCAGATTTAACTATACATTTTTATGTAGTTACAAAGTCGAGTTATTTTACATACAAAAATATTAATACTAAAACAGAATTACTCTTCTATATTATTTTAAAGAGTTTTAGTGTTAAGTTTTTCGTTTATTATATACTCTAATTATAATGACAGCTTACATAACAATTCCATAGGTACCAGTATTTTGAACTAAATACTTTTTCATTTTATTTAATAAAAATACGTCTCTATACATAACTATGCCAGTGTCACGCGAATTGGGTATCGTTTTAAATTCAAACAAAGATCAAACAAAATGGTGGCTCTTTTGGCAGAACTGACTAGGATTTTTTGTAGCAATTAGGTACAACTAACAAAAACTGTAGTATAATACCAACAATATGGTTTAATAATGTAAGTCTACGAACTACAATAAAAAGCAATACATTACAGATTAAAATAACATCTTAATCTCCAAATCAAAACTGTAAATTATTATTTAAAAAACAATAATTATCTTCGACTCAATTACAATGTCTTCATAAAGTACGAGACTACTTTCAAAACACATAATAAATTTAAATAGCTTAAAAATACAGTTAGTATAGCAGTGTTTCATTCAAATAATCGTCGAGTAAGCGTAATTTTAAAATGAAAATAATAAAAATACGTTCCTCATATGAACACTTATCGTACAATATTTTAATATTAACAATAAAAATGGGCTTTTTAATTAAACGTAAATAAATAATTTTGAAATAGTTTCGAAAAGTCATGAAACGGAAACTTGTTTCAATTCAAACTTGACAGTTGTTTGAATTTAGAACTATTTTTGCAAATAATAGAGACGGCAAAGGAACAAGAACGTACTACCAGGTTAACAATGGAGTTTCGTCTGTCAAAGGGGAACTTGGTTTACTATTTCAGCTTTTAAATTGTATTGTTTTTTTTTTGTTGTCTAATAAAATGCTTAAGCGTTGAGGAATCATAAAATTTTTATGCCTCTATTATTGAGTGAAGATCAACTATATTATTTGAAATCGTAACTATATCAGTAGCCGCTTCAATTGTGCTCAATTAAGTGTACTGTAATAAATATATTTTATTAATATGACATTATATGAGTTTTTTTTACCGTGATAATAAAGTTTCTAGTGAATACTTTTTTAATTCCCTTGTTATGATGACGTCACTGTTACAGTAAGTAATTTTCACTATAAAAATCTAATACATCCTTTATGGTATTCGGTTTTAGAGTCTGATGTAATTTTTTAATATTTCGTTTTCTGTAGTAACAATTTTAATTTCTCTACGTTAGTGATTTATTTACACGGCACTTCTAATAGATATAATCTATACTAATATTATAAAGTCCAGCTTTGTTTGTTTGGTTGAATGCACTAATCTCAGAAACTACTGGTCCCATTAAAAAAAAACAGTCTTAGATAGCTCATTTATCGAGGAAGGCTATAAGCTATATATTATCACGCTGAGACTAATAGGAACGGAGCACTAATGAAGAATGATTCAAAATCGGGGATTTTTCTTTTTGAGAGCTTCCGCTGCGTGTTAGCGTTAACCGAAAGTAAATATTCCACACGGACGAACTCGCGGGGAGAAGCTAGTAAAAAAATAAACCTTTAGAGATTATCAGAATTTATAGTAAGACGTCATAGGTGATAACAGTAAATTTAACGGGTAATTCTGTAGATCTGTAAATAATTGTCTCAGTATTTTTTCTATTCCAGGTTTCATTTATAACGGTATAATATAATTAAATGTCTTTCATACGAAGCTATATGGAGAAGTCTTCGAACCATCTGCCCCTTTAGCGATATAAATTATAACAAAGTCACAATCGAAGCACTCAAATATAATCCCGCCCCTTAAAAATCGGATCGTAAATTTCCCACAAGCCGGCACGAAGACGCAATTGTTGTCACAAATAAATCACGCATTTACATGTATGGATGTTATAAAGAGAAAAAAAACTAGATCGGAACGAACTACACAACTACGTTAGATTTGATGTTAGGGTAATCGAAAATTAACTTTATCCCTTGCGAATAAAGAGCATACCAGTTGCGGAATTAAGTTTGTTTCCCCGTGACCTTATAACGAGGGTGCATCATTCGCAAACTTCCTTGAACAAAGCTCGGTGCGACAATGGGATGGTAAGATTTTGCTCCAGATTGTGTAACTGGAGTTATTATTACAAACGTAGGTAGGTTCGAAGGTGCAATTGTTATTTCAACAATGGTTGCATTATTAAAGTAACCATTTTTCTCCGAGGCTGTTCATATTCATTTCTTTCGACATTTTCTGTGTGTTTTGTTTTTTCTCAAATAAAGTCAAAACCGCCGTAGAGACATGAAATAGAAATAGAGAATGAGAAAGACAGAGAGAAATGAAATAAAGTTTTAAATAGTAACAAACATCCATCCTCACAAATTCCTCGTTTACAACCAGGGTGTCAGAAATCTGTAAGAAATTTGAAGACTGCGAATGTAATGGTTTCCAAGTGTCTCGACCATATCAAAACTAGAGACAGTTAACTGAAGCGTTCATACAGTACATTTGTAAACTATATCAACTAAGATCGGTTACAGTAAAGAAAATACAATTATAGATTATATATTAAAACTAGCTGATGTCCACAGTTTTCCACGCGTCTATAATTTACTGTAATTGATAGTTGTAATGAAATGGATGCTGTGTTAATATGCTCCGTATTCAAATTGTTCTGATTTTCTCTAAGATCCCATGATCGGGAAAGGAAATGACGTTTATTAGCGAGTTATAGTAAAACGTAAATCATAAAAACCTCTTCCTTAAAAAATGTATGTGCATTTCATATGAGATAGAAGTGAAACCTTAAAAATATATATAATATTCATTTAAACAATATACCATGTTGGTTATAACGCCTTTTCCCAAGGCTACGTAATACGTAAGTAATACGCAAGCGTATACAAACATACGCAACGTTCGGACAAAAACAAGCACTATTTAGTGCAATATACAAAGAGGATACCGCGAATATAAGAAACACTGTATAATGCATTCTATCTCGTTCTCCCGTACGTTAAATCTTAGAGATGTATATATTACTCTCTTTGTCGCTTTTTCATTTCATCGAGTTTCAGTTTATAACTGGACTAATGGAATTTTCACTGCAAAAACACTTACACGATTATCGGTAAAACGGTCTTTGAGTTAATCAGCATTAAATATAAAATCAGTTTTTTAGAATATATTATATGGATATAAAACATACAATTTTATAAGTTCATATTTGACTAACAAATGAGTTCGCAGGGGCCGGTCAACCGCCATATGGTCGCTGATTGAATAGATAAAACCGCATATCGCAACAGTATCGCGTCAACATAATTATATATCTATTGTCGTTTAATATTTATGTATATTCAATTTTTAAATCGTGGTTTTCGTTTACGGTAAATATGATTTTTTAAACCAATCAACAAGCTATTGTTGTTTCTAACCTTTTTATTTATTTTTTTGTCTTGTTAATTTCGTCTACGATTTTGATGTTGGGCGTTTTTATAAAACTTTAGCGGTGTTATTACAAAAAAGTTAATACTTGCTTTAAAAAGGTTTCGAATTAAATGCACCGCGCTCGCCCGAGGCAAGTTCGCGTTATCCTTTTTCGCAAGTCTAACCTAACGTAACCAAAGCGAGACAAAAGAGCAAGATGGCGAATATTCAGCGACGGCGGTGCATTTACTTGGAAACCTTTTTAAAGCCAGTATTCAATACGTTTTAACTTTTTTGTAATAACACCGTAAAGGTTTCGCCGTTTGATCTCAATCTCACTCGATGTATATCAAGACGCTGGCAACACTAAACTTAGAGGGCTGACTCTGAAGTACAGCTACCGTAACACACACAGTACTTATTGACAGTTTTTCAACTTGAGAGAAAGCCTTACCATCATGCTATGGTTTCATTACGATGTTCACCACCCAAAGCTCTGATTCATTGCACTGACTCGAACTTGATCGACACTGTATCCGAATACGCTGCCACGGAGTCATAATCGCTTAAAACTATTTATGTCTGCTTTTTCTCCCACGCCTTGATGACTCATCATATTGTTTTATTTTTACAAGACGTTTTTTCCGTGATATCTGTATCTTGTCATGTATCTTGTTTGTCTTATCTAATGGCCCTGCATGGATGAATTTATTAAAAAAATAAATAAATAGATAGATCGAGGACTTCTTTGAGTATTATTTTGACTACATCCCATTACGCTTTTCCATAGCAACTGAGGAGAAGGATACAATTCTAACAAAGATAACATTAAAATACACTTAATATAAATAATATAAGCCTTACCATTCTTAAAACTAATAGCATAAATATGACCTAAAAGTATATATTACAATTTCGGCATCCTTTTAAAGTCATGGCCTTTTTGGGTTGTGTACGTAGAAGGAGACATAATTTGCTACCAATTGTTACATAATTGCAATTAGCGAGCGTTTAACTTGCCATGTTTGCGCGAGGGCGTGTCACCTACCCACAGCTGTCTGACTAGGGCTGCCAACATTTGCAAAGAATACAAAATAGCTATTCTTTAATGAGATTCCCAAAAAAGGATAACTTATAAACTTTAATATATTTTTCTATACGTAAATTTTTATGCGTTTTGTAAATCGTGATGATGGAGTGGTTTTACCAATTGATTATTGATTAGATGTATGCAGGTACGATCCCGAACGAAATTTTCGAAATTCTCGTACCTTTATTGGTAATTGAGGATGAAGGAAGAGATCGTGAGCAAACTTTAGTCTGAAAACTGATTCGAAGACACGTCTGGTGATTAATACTACGTCGTAAGTAATAAGTGATACGTCAAGCTGGAATTATTATTAATATTAAATTTTGGTTATTAATTAAATCTATGCAAGTTTAGTGGTAGCAACGTCGTATGTTTTGATGTTACCAGTTCTGATTCTGCAATAAACTTTACTTACTAAAGGTTGAAAATATTGTATACTAAGTCATATAAGGTTCTTTACTGAATCATATGGTACTAGCTTTTGATTACGACTTCACCTGCGTTAATGTAGATTTTCAAAATGTAATACACGGTGAAGAAAAACCTGAACCTGAGAAATGTTCTTCTACTTCCACCGTATATGGGAAAATATAGAACTGTGATGATTAATGTGATGATTTCTCTATGTTTGGGCTATACGTTGGGCTTAAACGCTTATAAAAAAACAAGCGGTGAGTCGAAGGCACGGGTTAATATTAAATAATTCATTCACGCAGTCTCCGAAACGTTCTCAATCGATATTCCATTATTTTAACATTGGTCTGTCCCTGCGTAACTCACGTAGCCGTATGAATTATTCATGAACAGTGCCACCTGCCGGCCAACAGGCGCTAACATTTGGAAAACATTAAAAATAAACTTGTTAATAATAATTGATACTAACTCTTGTCCGCGGCTTTGTGAGTTAAATTATTAGTATTTATTGGATCCCCGAACCGTAGACCATTGAGGAACTTAGGGCTTGTGACCCAAGTGTGGGTATAAGAAGCCTCCATCACTCCGTTGTGCATCAATGATCAATGCTTACATGCAAATGCTTACATGAAACATGAAGGTACGAATATATGTGTCATAAAGTATACTGTAGTATGGTTAGCTTAGCTCGCACGGTAGTTTAGTTCGAGCCGCGTTGTTGAGTCCGAGATTCGGCTACTTTGGTGTAGTTGAGCTAGTTGCTATCCGGCTTAGTGCCCTAAGAGTCTGGTAAAGGTATGAAGGCGCATCAGGATAAAAACGCAAAATCATTAAAAAAAAGAGCATCAACGTTTACGTCACCCAACAGGTAAATACATACTGGTTTCGCTTGAGATATCTTTTTTCATATTGTTGAGAAGTCAATTTTTTTTTTTTCGAACTGACTAGGCTATTGACCTAGCAAGGTCTTAACAGCTTCACCGGACTACTAAGGCACTCAGCCGATTTTACTCAAGGGCACAGCTCGGCTTGGGCTGTTGCGTTATACATGCAATTCGCGACCTATCTGAGCTAACCTAAACTAAGCTAACTATTCATAGATATATGAGTTGTTGAAACATATATGTGTACCGAGCATACATACCACAACAACTCCTATATATATTTCGTATCGGATAATTTTCTAAACTATTTCAGTATGATAAGGGAAAAATATAAAACCCTTCCACTTTCATGTGTAAGCGTGCATGCGTGCACGTGTGTGGATGTGATATGTGTAATGTTGTCGCAGTGATGTAAGATTTTGTCGTTGTTCTCAAATTGCATTTCCATAGTGGTAGTTTTCTTCCTAAGTCCGCCTGGCTAGTTACCCTCGAGGTAGAAATCTGTCGCCAAGCACCTGTTCGTGTATTCCAGCAGCTGCACTTGAAAGCCAGTTCTCTCCAAGTTGAGCGAGTTTACCACATTAGACCATATAAGATGTGATTGTGGTTAAAGGCTAAAAACCTCTGAAGTATAAAAAACATATACTTGCTATGAAATACAGCGCCTTCACTTTATCAAACAACAAAAGTATATCCTTACTTCCTTACTAATGTTATAAATGATTAAGATCACGTCAAGTGGACCCCCCATTTGCCACTTGATCATGGAATTGAGATTAACATATTTCAATATAAAGTAGTCACTATCAATAATAATACCCTAAAACGGTTTTTTTTAATTTTCATTTTTACAGCATTTTTTTTGTAAATGAAAATTTTGGAGACTTTTAATTAAAAAATGGATTACAGAGGAACCGTAAAAGATATTTCAATGAAATTTTCACGATTTGTTGTTTAATATTTACAGTTTAATAAATAATCGATAATTTGAAATTATTTATTTATTAACATATCGTTAATAAACTCTTAAATAAACAAATGAAAATTGTAATGACTTCTCCCTCAAATTATGACATTTTTTTTTCAGGAACATGCATTATACATTAATGTTTAATATTTTGAAAGAAAATTTCACTGCCCGCCATTAGTTTAAACAATATGAATTTATTTATCCCAGAGCGGCGAGCATTGTCAGTACAGTGAACAGGCGCGCGCCTGTGGTCTCTGTAATCTATTTTTTTAATTAAAAATCTCCAAAATTTTCATTTACAAAAAAAATGTTGTAAAAATGAAAATTTTCAAAAACCGTTTTAGGGTATCATTGTTGATAATGACTACTTTATATTGAAATATGTTAATTTCAATTCCACGATCAAGTGGGAAAAGGGGGGTCCACTTGACGTGATCTTACTCAAATGCGAAAGTAACTCTGTCTGTCTGTCGCGCTTTCACGGCGAAACTACTGAACCGATTTAAATGAAATTTCGTACACAGATAGTCTAAGCCTAAGAAAGGATATAGCTAGACATAATACGAAAAAGAGGTTGAAAGGAGGGATGAAAAGTTGTATGGAAGTACCGTAATTTTTAGAGATAAATAGCTTGAAACTTATGCTTTCTTAGGCTGTTGATTCGATATAAATAAATATTACATTCAAAGTTTGTAAAAGCTTTACCCTCAAGGTTGTAAAATAACAATAGGAAATAGGGGATGAAAGTTTGTATGGAAATATATAACTCTCCCATTAGAAAAAAAATTTCAGTGTTAAATAGCTCATTTACCGAGGAAAGTAATAGGCTATAATATCATCATGCTAATACCAATAGGAGCGGAGCAGCAATGTTTCAAAATCGTTTTTTTTTCTTTTGAGAGCTTTCGCTGTGTGTTAGTTAGCCTGAAGTCATTATTCCACGCGGACGAAGTCGCGAGCAGAAGCTTGTACATAAATAAACATTGATATATAACGTGTATTAGTATTCGATAACCCTATTGAATATATTTACGTTTTAGTATAATATTTGACAACCCTATTACCTCATGAGTCATTTTGCAAAAAATTTTGATGAGTCATTCATATCGAGCAGTTCTTAAGAAACCGTTTAAAGTAAGGCACATGTTCTTATAAGTGCTTCGGTGTCGGTTGTCCGCCCACTAGGTCTAAGTTAGTGACCCACTCTGTTTAGTTCGATGACGCAAAAGCGAATTGTAGCACCAAGACATATGTATATAACTACATATAAATACAATGATAGACGTCTGTCGTTGTGGGCGCATCATACAAAATCTACTAAATAGATTTTGATCAATTTTTTTAAACTTTATTTCTTATATATAAGGTTATTAATATTTTTTTCCATACCTTTTCCATAAGCACCAAGCGTTCAATGATTTGTGTTTTTTGCCTTCGAGAAGTAGTGTAAGCCATATGAATTTTGATGTATCTAAGAATGCCAAAAATACTTTTTGGAAGCGTAAAATAATGTCTAGACTGACTTGGAGAGCGTGATAATAAAACTCGGAGTACGTAAAATAGACTGTCTATATTTAACTTCATATATGTTATTTACAAGAGATTTTTTAATTGTTTGAGTGACATATATACATACTCGAGTCATCGAGAGCTACAAAGGCATACTAAAAAAATATATATCACCCAGCTTTTCATACAAAATTGTGCAAAGGGAGCGTGCCAGCTATGATACTCGTATAACATTTCTATGTACAACCGATTTTCACGAGATCTTATACACTGGAAGTATTACATATCAAAACTGATAATAAAAATTACCATTTACTAGCTTTATTCTGGATGAAAAGTGTCCTATAAACTTGGAATTCGAAAACACTATAACTAGAATTTTTTGGTGTCTTCGCTGAAGTTCGACTTGGAGAGATTCTACTGTACTACACTAACTAACTAACAATTATTACAGTAACTTCCTGGTTATCATAAACCCACTTAAAGAAACTTACGGCTCTCAGAGTGATATCGAATGTCCTTGATTTTAACGACCGGCCGTATTCTCAATACTGCGTTACAATGCCATTTATTATCGAATTTAAACGAGTCTATAAAATCGAAGGTTTCGCCCGATTCCGAACTTTAAATATATATTTTTAGTGTTCTTGTAAGTCTTTTTAGTACATAAAAATAAATTAACACATTTTTGTATTTTATGTCTTTTATTGTTATTCCAACAATAATAATCATTGAGGTTGTTAATGAACTATTGAAAGGTTACTCATTCAATGTTTTTTTTTTAATTAGGTACTTTATAGGCTTTAGCGTATGACAGATATATCATCTGATGTTAAAAGACGACCTGGGCTAAGATGGTAAACACACCAAACCTAGAGGAGACTATTTTTTTTGTCGAACTGACTAGGCTATTGACCTAGCAAGGTCTTAACAGCTTCACCGGACTACTAAGGCGAGCGCTTAAGGCACTCAGCCTCAGCCGATTTTATTTGGGCAACTGGCTCAAGGGTGCACGGCACACCTCGGATTGGGCTGTTGCCTGAAACATGCTCTAGAGGGGACTAGCTCTCAAATGCAGTTGCCGGGACACATCAACAGGTGTGTTCTTGGCGACGAATTTCCAACTTGAGGGTGGAAGCTAGTTAGGCAGACTTAGAAAAAACCTTACCACCATTCTATGGTTTCATTACAATGTTTTCCTTCGGCGAAAGCTCCGCCTCAGTTGTAAGGATTCGAACGTACGTTCATCGGCGTTGTGTCCCAACACGCTAGCAACTAAACCAGCATCGCTTAAAAACAACAATTCGTGAACGGCAACAGATGGATGATTCCCGTATTTAAATGATAGTAAACACGTTTGTCTCAACTTATCGTCTTCTTTTCCTTCTAGGTAATCTTACGTCAGTAATCAAGTTGTTAAATGTTCTGGTATTTCAGAGTTAGCAACTTCCGTTTCCTAACAAATCGATTTCGTCCTTGTTCTAATTTTCTAGAAAAGCTTTATAATATCTCAGATTTAACTTTCCATATTGTTATTTCTAATCTTCATTACCTGTATATACCAACTAGACTATATTGTCCGATATCATATAATAGTGGATTTATATTTCAGGCATAATCTTTTGTTATTTGGCTCTATACTTTATAATATTGATGATGTTTTACGTAGTATAATTTCGAAGGTTATTAAATCCGGGTCGCCCCTTGCAGCTTTCGGCACCGGTCATTGCACCTAGGCTTATTAAATTTGTGTTTATACATTTGAAAGTCTTAGAACCAACTTTAACTTAGGTGCTCCTTGTTGTTTATGGTCATTATGGACAAGTGAAGTGGATGGAAAATAATAAAACAAAATAAAGTCTAAATAAAATAATGCATTCTATAACAAAGTGACATGTAGATCCAAAAAGTTTTATGTCAATATATTAACAAAAATACGAATATAGTTAACAAGAAGTTGTATTTTTGCCAGTGTCAAACTCTACGTAATACTAAAGTAATAACTCAAAAAGAGAAACGGTGTGTATAAACGTTCTAAATATTTAAATTCAAACTAAGAAACCCGCTAAAACGTGTTTCGTTCCATTCAGTGCGTTCTCGTTGACATTTAGCACGTTCCTTACTTACACTTGAAGAGAACATTTCCCGCCCAATCTAGACTTTATTCCAAGGAGCGTTCGGATACTGAAACAAATGAACGGCAGTTTACGTTTTCAAATAAGAAACGAATTTCTCGTTCGGACCCCTCCTTGTATGAGCGATATCAAAAAAATGCTCGAGAAGAAATCTTTAAATTCAATAGTAATTTAGCATGAATGTAAGTACGCCCTGTTTTTGCGGTGTTGTATTTAGTTCGCCAATTTCTTCGGGGTTCCCTTTTGTCTGGCACACTGGTTTCTGTACGCAGCGTGAGTTTGTCACAGTACAGCCGGTATGAATGGTTGCCGGTTTCTAATTACACAGTCAATTTGGTAGGTAAAGCGGGAAATATGAATTATTGCCCGTACTGTGACCGAGATGAAATCGGCCATTTTTAATATCAACAATGGAGGTTGAATTTTTGTGAACGATTTAACAGGAATGATTTCAATAAATGAAAATCAGTTATGTAATTACAAAAACCATTTTTTATGTATATGCTATTTAATTGGCTTATAAAGTAATCTAAAATGTTAATCATTCCTTCAAAATAAACAGTTTTTCTCAACCTGTCTGAAGTGATTGACAGTCCTACAAGCTCTAACTCAAATCTACTAAAATAAAATACAAAAAAAATCTAGTGTGAATTCACACACGGTAAAATTGAAACTTTAAAAGTGTGCGATAGTCACTACGATCCAACAGAAAATAATGTGCTATATATTTCATCGTATTTCTCTCTCTTTCCCTCCCTTTCTATATATTTCGAGTACATTAAGAATATACTGTCTCATTTTCTCACAGCCTAAAACCTATATATACATCTATAGCTATCTCTTTTTCGTTACAAATTTTCGTTTCATAAAATCGAAATCACACGGCCGCGCCCCAAAAAAAGTTTCACTTCTTTAAGCAAGGCGGAAATGTGAAGATATCTGTGCATATTTATGGTGAAAATTATTGTTTTATAAATATGAAGTATAATAAATTAAGTACGGGGAGTATAAAGTGGAAAAGAGTAAAAAGCATATAGTGATTTACCTCGCACACGAAAAAAAAATGAGAAAACAATCTAAACACATCAATATTGTCGCTGTGAAATGCCTGGCTGCATCCGAGCTGAAATAGGAGTGGGTTGGATAAGTAGTTCGTAGCCGCGGCTTATAACGCACATCACCTCGACATACGTGCAGGCATACACAACTAGGTATACATATGGTGAAAGGGTTTTATTTTTTCTCTAATTCGAACTGGGTTAACTTAGTTTACCTTACTTGTCAGATTCGAAATACATTATGAGTTCGTGAGGTACATGTGTCGGGTATACATGTATACTCTCTAATTCCTATATGTTTGAATAGTTGGCTTAGTTTAGCTTAGCTTAAAGTCGCGATGTTGCGTAACAAGGTGTTGCCAAGCCGAGGTGTACCGTGCACCCTTGAGCTGGTTGTCAAATAAAATCGGCTGATTGGCTTTAGCGCTCGCCTTAGTATTCCGGTGAAGCTGTAAAGACCTGTCAGGCCAATAGCGTAGTCAGTTCGTAAAAAAAACTTATAGTGTCCGTTGACTGTAGAGTGCTAAGAGTTAAGGATCTTCACTAAAATTGTAGAGACGGTTGATAAAAACGTATTTATTATTATTTGAGATTTCGACAATTGCTCATTCTATGAATGACATACAAAGAAGCGATTCTAGTATAACAAAGACATTTTGAGAATTCAACACTACTTTGCTCTCGGAATTGACCATTATTAATTAGCGCTGCAGCGCTGTAACGGTTGAACGCATTCCGTATCCAACGTACAGCCTTAACGTTCTTTGGTCGTCGTCAGTTGTTTGTAAATTATATTTAGTGTTTTTTTATTGTATGTAAATGAAAATCGAGGCCAAAATAATAATCGAATCACTTGCCATGTTTATTAAAAAAACTTCTGATTGTATCGTACACTGATTAAAATGATTATTGCAAAAGATTGTGGTAAACTGAAAAACGCAATGTTTTAGATGTTTCCTTATACAATATTGTATCTTAATATATATATTTCTTGTGTGCGTGTGTATGTGACTGAACTCCTCCTAAACGACTGGACCGATTTTGATGAAATTTTTTGTGCGTGTTCGAGTGGATCCGAGAATGGTTTAGATTCACAATTGGAACCGGTAGGTGGCGCTGCGATCGACTTTTAGGATTTTTTTTTGTTTTCAAGGCAGGACAACGTCCGCCCGGTCCGCTAGTATCAATATATACGAATAAGTATCTGTTGGACACAACTTTTAAAAAAATATGTAAATAATATGGGCAACACTCTCTTTTGTACCTTATGTTTTCCGGATAACATAGACCAATTTGTTGATATATTTAGTTATTCCTTGCGTTAATTGAATTTAAAACTAGAAACTTATTTCTAAGCGTGTTTGTTAAAACTTGTGACGTATACTTTCAAGTTTTGAGCGAGTTGTGTTAATTTTTTGAAGACTTAAATTTATATTTCATGTACGATAATGTGTGGTGTATTCTTAGGAACTTCTTCAGTTTTCAAATCTCTTATTTATCTCAAATTTCTAATAGAATAAACATATCGTAATATTGAATACGAATACACGTATGTTCTTTGTATGAGGTCTGGTTTGTAAACTGATTTTAAAAAATATATATACGGCATTCCAAGCCTACACCTGGGTCGCAAGTCCTGGGAACTGCTCTGAGTTTCTCCTTCTGCCACACGATGGACCCGGCACCCGAACGGTGAATCCATGGAAGGCTAAGAAGTTCGTCTCTCTTTTTTATTACCTCAGTATTACGATATGTTTATTATATTAGAAATTTGAGATAAATAAGAGATTCGAAAACTGAAGAAGTTCAAATTTTCAAATATCGTAAATAAATAGTAATTAGAGAAACCCTATTACGAGACACGGCTTACATATTGAGGAATGGATAGAAACTTAAAATAAATAAATCAAATTTAGTGTCAATTTTTTTTAAACTCGATTTAAATTTTAAGATTCAGATATGTTTACGAAAAAAAAGTGGAAATATAGTGATTTATTCTTTTCTATAAAAGCTTTGTAAAGCCATGAAAAAAAAAAACAAAAAACAAATTTGGAGCCGTTTAAAGAAAGTTATGTCCAAAAAACTATCCTTTGAACGAGTAACAAAAAATAATAGGTATATATAGCCCTTCTGGTAAAATTTACCAGAAGGGCCTGCAGTGAGAGGTAATAAAAAATCACACAAAAAAGGAAATAAGAAATAAATTACAAATCGTTCGATTTCGCGTGGAACGCCCCATCACACGTCATCATTTTCGATATCTTCAGAGTTTTATCTTAATATCATTCAACTATACATTCAAACTATATTATAAACAACAAAGTTTATTAGAGTGGTTGAGCGTTTGTCACCTTTTCATGTAAAAGCTTTTATTTTAATTCTTTATTTTTTTACACACTTTGGCGTTTGACCACAAACTCATCTGATGTTAAATAAGTCTAAAATGCTAAACCTAGAGTCGCCATGACGTTTCTCATTGTCAAACCGTCCTTAACATATTATCAAGAAGACCGTAGCGAATATGCCTTACCACTATAAAAAAGTCATCCATAAAAGTGCGTATTTACTTGTAAATTACGACACCTTCCAAAAATTTGACGCAAGATCCGCTTCGCAGTTTACCAACGATCATTATATTTCTAATTCTTTTCGCAAATTCCTACAATATTCAAGTACGTCTGTCGAACAATAACGGTAATACGTAACCCGTGTTATGAGTTTAAAATGACCGTGTCTGGAATCGAATCGGAGTCACGATTATTGTCTACCGTTACCGAATACCATCGTAAATGAATAAGAAACGATTTGCGGCAGGTGATTGGATCGTTTAAATCATAAATCGGCTTAGCAACATCTTTGAATTTGTTCTAAATTATTTTACGTCCGAACCGATAACGAATCGTTTATTTCTTCGAGTGGGATCACAATCGTGTCATTAAAAATTGGTTGTCTGTAAAGTCGGCTTACGAACAATAATTTTACGTGAGAACGACTCGGACGCATCGGCCGATGGAGTGGAAGAGAGATAGATGCCACGTAAGGTGGTAGAGCCACGCTGAAGCTACTACTGGTTTTAGCGTGAATGGGTCTGCTCGCCCGGAGTACTACCACCCTGACATAGAAACACCGACGTGCAGTAACAGTGGTTACATTGTAGCGTTTCGTTCGGTCAGTGAGAGCGCCGGAGGCCCACATCCCCTCTCTCCTGTCCCCCCTCCCCCTTTTGCCCCAAACACAGGCTGGCAACATACTGGCGATTCCCCTGGTGTTGTTAGTGTCTATGGACGGTGGTGATCACTTAACATCGTTTCATCCACCTGCTCGATAACCTCCTACGAAATAAAAAAAAGATGCGTCACAAGACGAACACTTCGGCCGATTGCACCTCTCTACCGGTTGTACGGCGCTCTCGCTTGCACGCTCAGCTCAAGCGGAACGTAACAACGAGTCATGCTTTTTCACGCGTGCAGCCGGCGTTCATCGATTTATAAGACGTTATCACGTCAAAAAGTATCACGTTTTCCTACATGGATTGAAAAGTATCATTGCAAAATATTGTTTAGAAATCCCATATGTTAAGTCAAAACATTCTGTCCTTTCGAGTCACTTTAAAGGACTCTGTATTTTTTAAACCGCAATAGATATCTGGTTAAAATTTACAGATTTACAGTATATCTGTAATTATGGCAAATATCTTAACAAATGATAACAGGTAAAATGTTAACACATCCTCAAGGTAAACAGGCAGGCGACAAATTTGTTTCGATTATAATGAGAATTTTAAAGTAAATTAACAAATAATTGAATATTTTTTAAATACTGATTATTACTTAATAAATATGTTTTAGTATTGACTGTGTATAAAACAACGAATTATTTGTTACAGGTTTAAAAATGTTGAAGTGGACTGTATATGGCAAAAAGAACAATGAAGGACAGGCAACACAATCAGATACAGAAAACTGCGAGAAATGTAACAACATACCTTATAAGACTGAGACGAGAAGATCTTTAGATGCCCAATCAGTGAAAAAAAGTAAAAAACCTAGTAGGTATCAAAGAAGATCCTTAGGTGCAAACGCAACTAGAAAGAATAATATCAAAACGATTAATAAAGAAAACGTAAATTATATCGGTAACACTCCAAATTATTATAGAGAAGGTTTCGTTAAAAAAGCAGAAGCTTTAGTACTGAAAGATGTTAGTAATATAACACCAACTACTACAACTCCTGTTAAGAATTTTGAAAAAAGAAAATTTTATCTAAACGGTTCTAAAGATGACATACCTCCTGATTTACAACCAACATCCCCTACGTACAGTAGAAGAGTAAGAGAAGCCAAGAAAAGAAAGCTTGAAATGACAGATATGTCTGATAGTTCATTTAGACGAGATAATATTCTTTATAAATCTGAGAGAAGAATTACACCTGACAAAAATTTACTAAAGTCATCAAGATTAAGCCACAGTACCTCGGAACCCTCTTTACATGACCTGAGTGACAGATTAAATGCTACAACCGTCAGAAATAGACAGTCCTGCATAAATTATAATCAGAAAAATTACAGTAATCCTGTATGTACTACGAAAACAAATAGCGAGGCCTTAGTTGAAATCCAGTATGACGAAGATCTAGTCATCAATTGTATAGAAAAACCAATCTCTGTGGCTCAGCCAAACGGTGAAAAAACTACTTTACCAATATTTGGTCATCACATTTTTATGGAAAACCCATTGTATTTTAACAAAGATGATAGTATAAGTAATATAAGATCTTTAAAACGAACGCGAAAGAAATCAAGTGAATTTGAAAGTTCCTTTAAATCTCCATCGGTAGATAAAAGAGATACTCATGCTATGGTTAGAGATGGTTGTTCACCTTTGTCAGTTACACCACTATCTGTTAAATTAGCGGGTTTAAGATTCAGTACTATAAGTACGCACACAAAATCACAAAGAGTTCCATTTGCGAATGATGCAATTGATTATTTTCCTAAAGTAGAGAATCCTTTTACTATTCCTCTGAAAGACGAAGAAACATCTACTGAAATGGAAAATAAATTCATCTTAAGCAAAGAATCTACGAACATCACTCAATCAACAGTGTCAACTACCGAAATGGGAGATGCTACTTTGGAAAGAATGATAGAGGACATTATAAAGAGTACTAAAATTGTAAAATCAAAAAGACGAATTTTGAATAAAGTTACTGATAAAAATATAAGCTTCGACGAAGATATTCCTAGTGTAGATAGCGTTAAAGATTTATTTGTTAATCCTCAAGCAGAAAATAAAGCTAATATGATTAAAGAAGCCAAGTATGTAAATTTATCAAGGGAAAATTCAGTTTCACCAAAAACAACTCCCATAAAAAAGATCACACCAGTGCATAAAGTAAACGAAAAGCTGTTGAAAAATTTACCGATCGGATGTTTTATATTAGATGACGGTGACGGTTACAATGAACGGGAAGTGAGGACACCAGATCATAACATCAAAGTCAAAAGCAAAGTTCATGAAAATAAACCTCTGACAAGATCTCGATCAATGAATACATCAATAGAAAGAAGTGACCAAGAAGATACTGCTTCAGAATCAATATCTGATTTATATTCTGCATGTAACAAACGTGGTAGTCTTAAATTGATACGACAGAGGTGCATTCGTAGAAAGAAGTCAACTGTCAGCAACGAAAGTCAATGGAAATCAAAAGAACATGAACCTAGATCATCTATTCTCACATTAGAAATTGGTATACCTAGTCCTGCATGTGAACTTCCGAATGTTACAATATGTGAGCCCTTAGATGCGATCTATAATTACGAAGTCGAACCTTGTGACGATATATTAAAACTTAACAATTCTATAAAATCAAATGTATCTCATAGCAGTCTTAAGCCGTATGAACAGATACAGAACAAACGCTCAAGAGAACTGTTTGGTTTGACTTTAGACAATGGCATCCCAAGTCCAATTACTCCAGTACCGAATCTCAAAAGACCAGGCAAAGTTCTAAGTGAGGAAAGAGCTTATAAAACGAGTAAGTTGGATGAAGATTTAGCTGTGATAGATGGGTTTACTCCAGTTATCGAATATAAATCGACAAGAAGGTGCCTAACCTACTCACCGGAGGAATATAGTATATCAAGCAGCGAAGAAAAGCGAAGAAGTGTAGCAAGTAATCGATTAGAAAGAAGCAGTGATCGCTTCCAAACTGCAAAAGGTACTATTGACTTGGAAATTATGACGAGAAACGATGTCATAGATGTACACGGTGAGTGGTGACTATCAAATTTTGTTTTATAATATTATCTATTTAGTGAAACTGTAGAATGTGAAATATATTTTTCTGTTTATTTCAGTTATAAAATGCAACGATCTCCAACGTCCGAGTGGAAAGGCCGATGAGATCAACGCATATGCTAAGGTAACTTATATTATGGTACAATCTGCGACAAACTTTTAGCAGCTCTAATTATACCTGCGCAGAACACAAATTTAGGTATAAATGCGTATTATATTATATGTATAATATGAGGACAAATTCAGGATAAATAAATGACAACTTTAGATCTCTATAATAATATTTTAACCTTGTTTTTCTTTTAATAAGCAATTGACGATGTTATGCACAAATTTAAAGTTACGAATATTTTAATACTAGTTTATGAGACTTTTAATATTTGATAGTTATTTTGACAATTTTTCTTGTGTCAGTTTACGCAACGTTTTTTATCCATTTATCAAGGTTTTATTATTTATTTATACAGAACACTTTATTTCATAATTCTATTAAATGTTATTAATTCTAAACAAACGTTTATTCAGGAAACACAATTAATTTTTGTATCTAAAATTCCTCCGAAGCCTTGAATCATAATCCATTTATCCAAAATTCGATTGGGTCAATTTAATATTAGAAACTCAAATTGAACTCTTAATAACCAGGTCGTCATCAGCGGCGTTAGAGAGACACAATCACTTCCGTCGCAACGTTCCATCTTCCAAAGAACTTCGGTTCTCTACGGGAAGACCGAGCCAGTGTTTCAGCGACATTTGAAACTTCCTCTTCCAGTAGCCGTATATGATCACCAAACGCTTCATATTTCCGTTTGGCACAGAGACAAGAAGTATCGGTGAGTAACATGTTACGATATTTGTTGTAGATTCTTTGACCTAATTCCTTGTTTAGGCGTAGGGTTGACAAATCTTACTTTAGAGAGATGTAATTATTAACTTGTTCTTTTCAGTTTCATCCATATTTGCAGTCTTATTTGAAGGTAAAACGGTAGTTAGTGTTGTTTCTGACAACTCAGTTCCTTGTAGTGGAAAATGTTTTTTTTTATGCGCAATTATGAAATCTCACAGATAGGTCTATGGTAATAGCTTAATAGTATATTTTACTTAGTGATGCCCCAATACAGGTGCACTAGAAAATGCTCTGCTATAATACTATCATTTCGTAATATTTTGTGTTCACCAGAACACTTATTTTCTGTAGAATTATTTGGCTCTTCCGTCATTCGAAACGAAAACTGCAAAAACTGAGCTGTCAGCGTTAAATTGATAGAAAATTATTATTAGGACGGAAGCAATCTTCTTAGAAAATGAAACATTCATATTCTGACATAACACGTTTATATCGACTGAGTACTGCAGAAACCCATTTAATTAATGTGTAAAGGTGTTTTGAATTTGAAGTTTTCATTTTACTGTAGCGTCTTTTTATTTGCTACGTCTCGTGAATCTTTTATCAAATGGTGCTTTTCTATGTTTCTCGAAGTCATGGTTTCAGCTTGTTATTTTATATACATAAATGGATACAATTTTACTTAATATACCTATTACTAATAGTAATGACACCATTACTGCGGAGATGATCTCTTATGAAAGAGAAAATTATAGATTATTGGAGGTATAAATGGTCAACAAACCTAAATTTTTATTTTCCAGTTATATAACGCATATTCTGAAACCTTTCTCAGAGATTCATATGTCCTTAGAATGATTTTATTTAGCATCATTTCATACCTACAATTAAAATAAGGTTATACCTTTAAATAATGTTTTAAAACAGGATAATATTGATCGAAAAGGTTCACCTATAAACCAGTGACATTTTAAAACCTTTGAATTTTCTAACATTCAGTTATAAATACACACGCTATATAGCTTTCTCAAGGGCACGAAAATAGCTACAATCGATATTAAAGACGTATGTACACAATTATAGTATTTGATATGACATACATTTGCTCCTGTACTCAGATATTCAATAAAACGCTTCCATCCCACTTTAATTAAGAATCATGATATATTCAATGGAATAAATGGTCACATGTCATTGTTAAAGTAGTACGAGACGGTACGGAGAACGTTTTACACTTTTTCCTCTGCCATATTCCACTCTCATGCATAAGATATTGGGGCTTGGAGTGACGCGGGGCACGATAACGCATGCGCAGAACGATCGATTGCCGCCCAACGCGAGCCCTGGCCAGTTTGGATACAGGCGTTTACCGAACCAAGCTCACGATTTTGCCGCGTCCAACCATTTGCAAAATACGCATTGAATCCTTTTCGTTTAAATAAATGAACTAGTGCTGTGCTGTGCTGTGGATGATATTATTTGTGATTGGAATTGTATTCATTATTTAGTGTAACTTGAATAACGTGAATGTTAGGTAAGGATTTTTGCTGTGGATTTTAGTTGAATATTTTTAGTTGTAACTTTATTGTAACAAGGTACTACTAAAAACTAAACTGAGAACTGCCAACGTACGTATTTAATTTTTGAAATATGTAGAATTTTACGTACACTTAGATTTCGTGAAAAATCGGGATTTATATCTTATGCGGAAATAGATGTTAATTATGTGTTTAGTTTCAAAAACACTGTTTAAATCTTAGCACCTTGATTCGGTAACAAAAAGTCTTTCATTGGAGCCAATACTAAACCAGTAAACTTCTAAAGATACCTCTTGCATGTTGGCTAATATATTAGCTGAATGCTGACATTCCTTAACGTTACAGCCAAATCAAGAGCCTAGAATAAACTTAAGTAATCAGATGCAAACGTAGCATGGCGATAGAATACTTCTTATCACTTAGCCATGTCGAAATTCTATGGTCAAGCATTTATGTTTTTTCCATATATGTGAATCAATACCATTTCTAAATCGTGGCATCAATGGTAAGTTAGATATTAAAAGAATGTCATTTATATTTTACACAAGCTTCTGGTCACGACTTTGTTCGCGTTACTGGAAATTTTGAATTTCATATATAACCCATATTACTCGCTGATAATGTAGCTTTCTATAGGTATAATAATTTAAAAAATTGATGAATTACTTTTTGAGTTTATCTATTACAAACAAAAAATCGAATCCTGTCACAATAGTGACGTAGATTATGGTAGTCCTAGGATTAAATCAAATTTAGTAAACATAGTCTAGTTATGTAAAATAGTTAATACTATTCAAAAGCCGATAACAGACGAATTTTATACTACGAATTTGTGCCAAGTTATAATTCTTTATTAAATATACCAATAAGTGATACAATTAGCACATTATATTAATTTTGCCGTTGCTGCTTTCCTGAGAAACTTGTATTATATTACAAACTGTTTTTACCTAAATATGACCTACTTACTGTTTTTCTCTTAGATATAAAAATATCTTAAATGACTTTGCAAATAAGCATTAGGTATTATTACGTAGCATATTCATTAAGAATTTAGGTACTAAAGAAATTTAAATACCATTTTACTTTAAGTTACGACTCAAATGGAGGAGAAATCAGAGACTGATGTAAGATTTGATAAGACAACCTCCAATATATCATCCGACTCTGGTGGAAAAATAAATGTTCTTTAATCCACTTAAAGATTCATATCCAATGCTAGCAAAATAAATATTGTAACAAGTTCCTCTATTTTCCAATAAAAAAAAAACGAATACATACTTTAGATATGGTTTTAAAATATGAAACTAGCAATTAAATGGTGATATTAGCAATACAACATACCGATGCAGGAAAAGTTGAATAGATCTTGATATTCTTGACATAATATGAACGTGTTATGGTTATACTTTAGGAAAAAATAAAGCCGTTGGACGCATAATAATCTATATTAACTTGGTATCTCAAAAGCTCTATAAAAATTGCAACCGACATAACTTTAATATTCTAGACAAGATATTAATCAATAGATTTGCGGAATATGTGAGCTAGATTGAACTACATTTTTAAAGAATTACTTAGATATGATTAGATGAAAAATAGCAAATCTATTAATCTGTTAATGAAGGTATTTAAAAAAAAAAAGGGGGGGGGAATTAAGGAAAAGGGGTAAAAGTAAACTTTTTTGGGGGAAAAAAAAAAAAAATTAAAAAAATTTATTTTCCCTTAAATTAAGTGGAAAAAAAAAAAAAAAAAGGGGGGACGAAAGCGGGAAAAAGAGGGATAAATTTTTTTGTGGTTTTTTTGAAAAAAGGGGGGAGAGGAAGAAAGATAATTAATATTTAAAAAAAAAAAAAAAAATCCCCTTCTAATTTTATCAAAACCCCCAAAAAAAAAAAAAAAAAAAAAAAAAAAAAAAAATCAAAAAATTTTTTTAAAAAAAAAAAAAAAAAAAAAAAAATACTTTATTTTGCTATAACTGTGGACGTGATCGCGTATGCCTATGAGATAATTAATATAAAAATCGAAATGCTTTGTTAATAGCTCAGTCCGGTGAAGCTGTGAAGACCTTGCAAGGTCAATAGCGTAGTCAGTTCGAGAAAAAAATAAAAAAATCAATAGCTCATAAGTACTACGTAGTTCGGAAAAGCGGAAAGGGCTAGAACTGACTGAATTTAATTAAATATTATATGTATACCAACATTTGATAACTTGTTTCTTTTCTTAATTGGATTACATTAATAGTTAAAATTGAGTACATGTGAATTGAAAACAACTTTAATACAATATTGAAATTTTTGTTACCATTTGGATTAAGCTATAACTTCTAAAACATAATTGAACTTCACCAGCAAGCTTAAATAGTAAAGCGATTTTAGTATCCTTTTTATGAAAAACTTCCTCATCAATATAACTCTTAAATAATGAGAGTTACTAATACTTTCAAGCCGCTATTAAACACATTTATCGATTTTGATTCTAATTCTAGAGCGTAAGAAATACTGTCTCAGTAAATTGTAGCAATTTTATTAGCTTCGTTGTTGTTACACTTAGGTTCATTAGCTTTTTCTAATTAGATGTTTTTACTTCAATCCAATTCAAAGAACTAAGTAAACAATTTAGCTACAAAATCTTCAATAGATATTGCAAGCTTCACATCAAATTGTTCCCGAATATTGTCTGCATTGTTGTACTCCCATTTATTTAACTGCAGTTGCACGTTTTCTTGTTGTTTATCATCATAATATAATTTATGAGACAGTATGTACATATATTCAAGAATAAAATTTCATCTGTAACATATGTGTTTGTTGACGACTAATTTTTGTCATGGTCTTTGCACACTTTGGATGACATTTTATATATTTTAACATTTTATTTAATAACACTTTTTTTAATACTCGTGATAGTCTTGTTTAAAAATAATTGTATTTGTATTTGGACGATTTAATGGTTAACTCGAACGAACTCGAGTTACTGCATTTGCGCAGTTCATTTAACTGAGGAGTTAAATCACATAAATCTTCCTCATGCGCATATTAAGTTTTCAATAATTAATGGATTCAAAACCCAAATAGCTTTAATTAATTGAGTCGTACTTAACTTGCCAAGCCTAGAATATATGCATACGAAAAAAAAATCTAGTATTTGTTGTTTTTCCAGGTTTATATTCGAAACGTCCGAACTAGAACCGAAAAATTTTACTAACAACTATTGAGATTATTGTTTTTAGTCTAGATATCATCACGTTTTTAAATGGGATTTTTTTTAATTATATTTATTTAGAAATTACAATTTAAAAACTAGTTAATAGAGTGTTTACCGCTTCGTAGGACGTAAGTTCGAATCCTTGCAACTGACTGGAAGCTTTTGGTGAAGGAATAGGAGGGATAGGAATAGCATGGTGGAAAGGCATTATCTAAATCCGCCTGGCTAACTACGACTCTTAAATTAAAAACCTATCACCAAGCACTTGTGGATGTGTTCCGCTGCACTTGAGAACCAGTACTCCGCCTTCGAGCTTTTAGCGTGTTGTACCATCTTAAATTACATCGTCACTTTAACATCAGATTGTGGCCAAAGGTTTAAAACCTGTAACCTATAAGAAACATATAAAAAAAAACATAGAAAACAATTTACGATTAATTAAGTTATAACAAACAAATAACAAATACCTACATTCATACCAATGACGTTCAAATTATTATAATCTATAAACATTCCAATATCGAAGAAACTTATAGGATTTAATTTTCCTATTTAAGACCTAGTAATGGCCATATTGACTGCTCGATTCGGTCTCTCTTAACATGCGTGTTTGCTCCCACGCTCGCGAGTCTCTCCCTCACCTTCCGCCGTGAAGTAGGGCGCCTCATTCGATCCCGCACATACGTCGTGTTTCTTCTGGTAGCATCTCGAGCCTAGGTCGTCCCCGGATGGAGCCCTCGAGCTGTTACTATCGGGATACAATGACTCACCTACATCACTTGTACACACATGAGATCACCTCACGTACGTGCACACATTACACACATGGTGGAAGGGTTTTATTTTTTCCCCTTAATCGAACTGAATCGAGTAGTTTAGTTCGTTTCACATCAGATATACATGTAAGCGTTGTACAATTTCAAGTGTATGACTCACAAACGATTATATGTATGAATAGCTTAGAATAGTTTAGCTAGGTCAGATCCGGGATATCGGCAACAGCCCAAGCCGAGGTGTGCCGCGCACCTTTGAGCTAGTTGCCTAAACAAAATCGGCTGAGTGCCTTAAGCGCTCGCCTTAGTAGTCCGGTGAAGCTGTAAAGGCCTTACAAGACAAATAGCATAGTCAGCTCGAAACAAAAAACTGTATTGACTGCTGATTTTAATAGAGACAGATCTCTTACGACCTCGAAACAGCAGTCGTTTGCATAATAGATGTACGTTCTTCCTGCTTTTGCATTTTTTATTCTCTAGCCTCGATAAATTCTCAATTGAACGAAATTAGTATTTACATTTATAAATTAACTAGCGGGCCCGGCAGACGTTGTCCCGCCCTGATTATAAAAAAATCCTGGACAAATTATATATCAAAACGTTCCTAGTGAATCACTTTATCCATTGGTGAAAACCGCACAAAGATCCGTTCAGTAGTTTTTGAGTTTATCGCGAACAGACAGACAGACAGACGCGGTAGGGGACTTTGTTTTATACTATGTAATGATTTGGATGTAGAATTGGGTTTGTTATTAACTACTTTTCTTGTATGTTTCCAGGCTCTCTTATATTACATGTGTTATTTCTACAAAGAGTAGGTTACAAGTGTAAAGCATCTTCGTTAATTCGGTATGAATACAGCCAAATTGTGTATTATACCTAATTTTGTAAAATAAAGATATACGTTGTTTCTATGAAAATCCGATCAGGTTTTAAAAATGATTTTAGTTTTTTAAAACTATGCTTAAGGAATTAATGGCTTGCTCCAGGACTATATATAGGTCGCGCTGTCTTTACTTTAAAAATAAGACTTGTTTATAGAACTAGAGTTATATATAAAAATTGGGTGTGTCTTTATGACCACACCATAGGCGTGAAAACTTTTAAATAAAGAATTTAGTTCAAAATGCATACGCACAACATATACACTTAAAATTCTACACTAATTATATACAAAACATACATAATATAATTTTATTAGTGTAATACATGATGATAAAGACGTAATTATTTGAACGATACACTACTTGCCTGACAGTAATCATGAGTGAAGAGCCGAGTAAATCCGATTGAGTGACATCGAACCGAGCGTGACTGTTCACTTTCGTTCAGTATTTGGGCCTTAAAAAGTTGTCACATAAAAAATACGTCATAAAATTCTATTATAAAAGGGGCTCAAAGTAAAAAACGTTTACAAGAGGGCTAACACACACTCTTTATCGAAAACCATACGATCTTAATAGTTTATTGTCTTTCAGTGTTCCGCAGGGGCTACTCATAAAACGAGCCAAGCTACTGAACGATCGTAAAGTTACCGTAAATGGGCGCGTCGTTCGGTAAAGCATTATTATGACCAAATGAATAGACGTTTACCACATATTTGATAAAATTTGCAATACATATTACATATAGTTGTGCCTGCAACTTCGTCCGCATGGAACTTTATATAAAAAACAGTGATTAATAAAGTCATCTGAATGTATTAAGTCCATTTACTTATCTACTTTGCTCTCGTACTTAAGCCGCGTCGTCATTAAAATTACAATAACTTTTGATAAAGAGAACCGATTTTACTAAATCTTGACTAAATGGTACTCAAGGACATGCTTTATGATTTTTATTAATATTTTATCGTGAACCAAGTAGTTTAACAGGGATGCGTATTCAAACAAACAGGCAGACAGATTAATGATATATATTTTTTCTGAGATATATTTCATTACTTATTCCTAGTCACCTGCAACATTTTTTTTCACAACAATCTAAAGTACAGACATGTTAGATTTACATTCTTATTATATGTATAGATTCTTCTGTCCGTCTGTATGTGACTGAACTCCTCTTTAATGGCTGGACAGATTTTGATGAAATTTTTTGCGTGTATTCTGGTGGATTCAAGAATGGTTTAGATTCACAATTGGAGCCAATAGGTCGCGCTGTGGGTGACTTTTAGGATTTTATATACATATATTCAGTTTTTTTATATATACTAGGGTAGTCCTTATTTAGGTCTTTTTTTTCGAACTTTTCTTCAGATTAGTCCTGGATAGGTTTCAAATATATAAAAAAAACGCGACTAAATTGCCTCTTAATTTTTAAATTAACCTATTCAATGTTCTAAGTGGAAAAGTTATATTAATAATTTGAATTATATTAACACATGAATTACTTATAGCAATTTGGTTCTAAAGTTACTCGAGATCAAGATCGAAGTCCTAGTCAATTCTGATATCTTCATTTTTATCTACATAAATATAACTAGCGACTGCCCGCGACTTCGTCCGCGTGGATTAGTTACTTTGAGCTAACGCTAACTGTAACTTGCCACTTCGTTTACGTAGTAGGTGGAAATATTTTTAAATAATGATGGGTTTTTATATACCAATGTTTGTATCATAGTAGTTATATCTTTTGTCTAAATTCATTGTTGTACTTAACCCGTATAACGCAGTAACCGGTTTTAAGTTATCTCTGTTGAATTTTACTACTTAATCCCTTACGAAAAGCATAATGTTAGTAAATGTAAAAAAAGTCTTTACTTAGGTATACTTAAAACACGAAGTCGGCAAATAGAATCATGAAAACCCATTTCCCAACTCCCCGAAGTCAATAAGAGACTTTAATTTTAAACTTCTTTATTGCTGGTTAGGGTTGTCACAAAATGGGATAAGTTGAATTTTTATATTAAAAGATGTTTAATACCTTTAATTTTAATGACAAAATACGGCTCGATTTGATTCGGTACGAGTACAAAAATGTTTTTTAAATATATGTAATATTTATCTCATGTATTTGCTGAGGAAGGTTATTAAATATTTAGTATACGCCATGATAGTTACAATAGAAAATGTAAGTCAGAAAGTGTGCTAAACATGAATGAGGCAATAGTGCTTGCGAGCCGTGTGGCGAGGAGCGGAATATCGTGAGGGCTGTGGGAAGGTTAGGAAGCGTTAAGACCGAACTGTGAATGCCTATGTCATCGACGTACAATGCTGCGTAGCGGAGTCATGTGGTAGAGTTCTCTATGAAACGATCGTGCTTTACACTGAAAGCTTACTTAAAAGAATGAACAATAATTCAAAATTATAATAATTGAACAAAAGTAAAACCTTGCGATACAGCTATCATATATATAAGTGAAGGCTATATTTTACAAAAAAATATGTATTTAACTACAATTTTGGTATATTTTATTATGTGTTTTAATAAAGACCCATTTTACCAACCGTTCTTGATGACACTAGTGTATATTTTATTAGAAAATACTTCCAATAAGTTTTAATAATTTTGTAATTTTATAGATAACTACAATTTAAAATATGATTTGAAAACAGTATCATTTTTTTTAAATATGAAGCAGAGCGACAACCCTACATAACGCTCTTTTAGAACACAAATAAGGGTGCTACGGTCGTATTCCTGGAGCTGTTTACGTCGTTTTCTCTCCATAAAAACTGGATTCATGCTTGTATTTTTCTATACTAGAATAAGTACCTACCTGTATATAATTACGTCAATTATCTTAGGAAATAGATAAAAAAAATATTTGTCTTCTTTATTTTTCTCGTTAGTATAATAAAGCTTTTATGTTATCTAATATTTTCTTTTATTTTATAGAGGATGTATACTAGACTAGTGTGAGCTTTAAATTAGTTTCAAGACTTAAGTTAATTTGTATCGTAATAAATATTCTTTAGATAAGTAACTTATTGGCTAATTATATTACCAAACTTATTAATTATTAAGTAAGTAGTACTCAATTTACTTGAATTATTCAATGAACTTTGTTCCATTCTATATTAAGGAATCATCGACGCGAAACAAAACGGATAGTTAAAATTTCTTTATTATTTCAAACGAATTATGGCTTTAATCGTGCTGGTCAAGCAGAGTTTAACGGTGGTAGAGCTACGCTGAAGGTATTAATGGGCCGGCTCGATCGGGGTAGTACCACCCGACCCACAGAAAACCGACGTGTAGTAACAGTGCTTGTATTGTTGCGTTTCGTTCGGTCAGTGAGAGCGCCGGAAGCCCACCTCTCCTCCCCTTCCCCTTCCCTTACTCCCCCTCTCCCCTAAGACAGATTGGCAACGCACTTGCGACTCCCCTGGTGTTGCAAGTGTCTGTGGACGGTGGTGATCACTTAACACCACATGACCCACCTGTCCGTTTGCCTCCTATGATATAAAAAAAAGAAGTTTAACTGGTGGAATATCAATCCGATGTCCACAGATTCGAACCCCGGTATATACTATCGATTTTTTCAGAATTCGCGTACATTTACTAATTTAAATTGATAACACTATCGACAGACGGTGAAGGAAAATACCGTGAGTAAAGATGGATCTGAATAATATACTTGAAGCACCACCATATGTGGGACAATATGGAATTGTGAACTTCTCGGAGTTTCAAATCGCTAATATAACGTGGGCTGGTGTGCTGATTATGGTAATACCTTCATTCGAGAAGAGGCATATGGCTCTACAGTGGGTCTCTTACTGCCTGATGATGATTATAGCTTAAAGGTTTGCAAGTACGGATGCTACGTCGATTAACGTACGTTCAAATCCATTTTAAAAATTTAAGCTTTCGGTGCAGGAAAGTGTCGTTATAAAACCATCATGGTGATAAAGCATTTTTTTAGTTTACCACCCTCGAGATGAAAATCTGTTACCAAGCTCCTATGGCTACCATATACCATACATTTCTTTTTATTAACGTGGGGAAATCCCTTATACACACCCTCCCGGGGGAGAGGGTGGGTTATGTCCGACTCGCACGGACTAAAACCCCACGGTGTACCGACAGGCCGTATTTGTTGGGGCGGCAAGGGATCGTACTACCTACTCAACCTTGGATAGCCGTCCCAACGGCCCGCCCGGCGGTAGGCGACCGCCGGGCTCCTGCCTAACAGGGAGTCAGACTGAGTACACTCCAGCTGCGTTCCCTCGTCAGCCAAACCTGTGCAATGAGGAGACGGCCCCCCCGGTCCGTCCCCTCAGGACCAGCTACGGTAGTGGAAGGAGGCAGGCGAACTGCCGCCTCCTCCTACCGACCCTCCATTGGTGGACAGGGCCGCTCTGCAGATCCTCTTCGCGGGCCCTCCCCGCCGCCTCCTCCTGCAAGATGAGCTCTTCGCAGAAGGAGGCCATCGCTTGCCATGCCTGTTCGCTGCCGAGCATGGCCGAAATCACACTCGGCAGCGATAAATCTCGCCTTACCGCCGCAGCTAGAATGCGGCGCTGTCCCTCCCACGCAGCACACTCGGACAGAATGTGCTGCGCGGTGTTCTCGTCAGCGCCGCATTCGTGGCATTTGGCGGTCGGCTCCCTGCGAGCGATCTGGTACAGGTACCATCCGAAACATCCATGTCCGATGAGTACCTGCACCAGCCGAAACGATAGGGAGCGCCACTCCCTGTTTATCCATTCCGGCAGGACCGAACGGACGGCGTCAATTGTGTAACGCCCGTAACGCGCGTCCGCCAGGTCCTGCCTCCACCGCCCTATTGACTCCTCCCTCAGGACTCGCCGCCTCTCCTCTATCTCCCTGGGAGCCGCAGGATCCCCATGTCTCTTCCTTGCCGCCGTGAACTCATACGCGGCGGCAAGAACTCCCGCCTCTAGCTCCCAGGGTAGGGAGCCGGCGAGCACAAAGGCCGCCGCAGAGCCCACGGTGCTGACGGCTCTCTGCACCACAATGCGCTGCGCTCTACGCAACGCCCGAACTTTACCATATACCATACATATACCATCTTAGTTTAACATTAAGTAAGGTTGTGGTCGAGCGCCAAAATAACCTCCTACATCTAAACCTTTTTTCATTATAGTAGGTACTAATACAGATTATTAATTTCTTATGCATTCTCAAATTTCTTCCTTATCTTACCCCTTTTCCAACGTAAATAATAGCGGCACGTATTTTTCTCTTCCTCTCTTTGCTATCATATTTGCTTTAATTTCAATATCCTTCTATTTTATACATAATATTATGTAATCCTTCACACACTATAGTCATATTTCTGTCTTACCTTAACACTTACCATATACATTGGTTTTCAAGGCAAGTCTCAATTCACAAATTTATTATTACTTATTTACAACCAAAAAAGGAAAATATTAATAAAAAAAAAACAAAATTGTGAAATAGTGTGAGGTGGTCAGATTATTATGGTATGCCTCTAATATCGTTCTCCTATTGGCAGTTTCAGGGGAAATGAGATGTAAATGTAGTGGTGGTAAAGTCCCAAAACACATTACCGATTTGCCAGATAGTAAGTTCAAGTGTTATGTGAAGCGGGTCTTAATACATAAAGACTATTATAGGGTGGATCAATATGTGAACGATGGCAACGTCTAGAAGTGACGCCTCTGTCTGTGCATCCACCAAAAATAAATGTAACTCTATAGGCCTATTATGTAGTAATAATAAAATATATTATGTATTATGAAAAGAGAAACCAGATCAAATTTCTTGCCGGTTCTTCTCGATGACTGGGTTGTTTTCCGAACCGGCGGTAGTTTTGACGTTCATAAGTGCCTTCTCAGGGCCTAAATTGATTAAAAAATATTTTGATTTGAGGATATATTTGTCTCAATTAAAGTCGTATTTTTTTGATGCTATCCTAATATGAATGTTTTATTTGTGTTAATTATTATTAAATACACCCAAAAGATACGAGCTACTACGTATATAATGAAAATACAATTTCTTTGAAGTTCGATCACGTTAAAACTTTTGGACGTATCGGTATAAGGACTATGGCGATACGATGAGGAATTTTTAGTAGATGGGTTTACGTTACTTATTTTTTGGATTCGATTGATTCTTTGCCATTTGTTTTAATACCCTAAGAAGCGGGGTGGTAGGTAGGGTGTCTGTACCCGACTGGATCGCGACCACCGTACACCAGGTGGAACACCCGCCATAGTGGCACGTTTGGGCGTGTCGCGTTCCGGGATCAGCCGGTGTATATCCAGCAACCAGGGGGGGGGGGGGCTGTCCCTAACTGGGACGCTTTCAGGCCGGCATGACAGCGGCGACCGGCGATGGATAGTATGTCTTTCGGCGGTCGCCATTGTTTTTGGATTGTACTGTGCTTACCATCAGGCACAGTACAGTCACTTTGCCGAGCTACAATAAAAAAAAAAAAAAAAAAAAAAAGCGGACAGGTTTTTAGTAGCTTTCAATAAGCAAATTCACTCGTAGAAGTTAGGTTAAACACATGTTATTTATATTGTAGTTTCTTTCTGTAATATTATTCTTCATTAACCGGTGCCTCTAATTCCGTTGTCGTGAAAATTGTTTTGTTTTCTATGAGAAATAGAACTTTTTATCTTTATTCATTTTGGGCCGTTTTTAAATTATATTATTGTAGCATATTCTTTACTTCTTAGTCCATATACTATTTTAGCGATTTTAGGTTATCTTTGTTAAATTCTATCATCATTGCTTAGTCGCCATAAGAGAGCGTAATGATAATTTTTCTATATTAACTTAGACAATATTCTAAAAAAGTTTCTATCTGCTTGTAAAAGTCTCATGAAAATAGACGAAAGTCCGTTTCGCAAATTAGCTCGGACAAGTAAAAGACATTTCAGTTTTATTTTTATATATAGGTTTTATTAACTTTAAAGACATTCACAAAGTATCTGCCAGATCTACTCTTCAGGTATATATTAATACAATTTTAAATATAAATATGAGCCTCCTCGAATCAACTCAAACATTGTTAAAACCGGTTCAATATTTGTAAAGATCGAAATTAATATTTTACTTTATACTTTCAAGTGGCGTTGATACAGTTACAGAGTTTATTGGATAATTCATTAGGCGGCTATTGAAACTTTCATTCGATACGCCGAAATCCTTGTACCAATAACTTATTTGGGTCTTTGCCAAAATTTTTCCTTTCATCGTAAACATCCTTTAAAAATTACTTATAACCTTATATCGGTCTTCGGGTTATCGGAAAGTTGCTATAAAATCTTCATTTGTATACTTCACTCAATGAAAGGTATGCATGTTCTTTTTTAACTGACTTTCAAACGAAGGAGGTTTACAATTCGATTGCATTTTTTTAAATGTTTGTTACCTCGGAACTTCGTTGTTTTATAAACCAACTAGCTGTTACCCGCGGCTCCACACGCGATTTTTTTTTAATCTATTATAGAAATGTAAAATTGTAAGTAGGTGTGTAGGTAGATCATAGAAATGCTTTTTCAAAAACATTTGTAACTACGACACGCACGCCATCTACTGTAACATGTAACGTATACATTAGATATGTAAATACGACTAGTATATCGAACGGGTTGGGATTCATCATCAACAACATACCTGATACTTTAATCTACTATATACCACCCTCAGTGCTTACTAGCACTATACAAAAAAGTAACGAAAATTGTAAGTTATACTTTATCGAACAATATATGGTAAATCTTTTATTATAGAGATATAATATGTCCATATTGTCGATATAATTGTGTTATTCTTATACGTTGCTATAATCACTGAGTTGTGTAGACGGAAATGCGGTAAATAAAACAAAATGGCAACCCAATTGACCAAAAAGATAATATAATTCAAATTATATACAAATATATAACTTTAAATTATGTACATTTATTCTTCGAGTCCAGTACAGCGCACGTCTCACGCGATTGTTTACAGTAAACAAATTAATGTTGATCAATTTTACACGGACGAATACACAGGTAACAGTTCATCACTACATAGTGTAAAACAAAGTCCTCTGGTCTGTCTGTTCATCTGTTCGCGATAAACTCAAAAAGTACAGAACGAATTTTCATGCCATTTTCACCAGTAGATAGAACGCTTCATGGGGAAGGTTTAGGTATAATTTGTCAAGGTTTTATTCTTATTATCAGGGCGAGACAACATCCGCCGAGCTCGCTAGTTGAAAATAAAATAACTCATTAGTTAGTAATCTGCCTGTAAAAATCTCGTGAAAATCGGTCCAACTGATTTGGAGATAGCAGACGAAGTCTTAGGAAACAAAATAGTCTGAGTTACTTCTTATATTGTGAGTTGTCTGCCAGTGTCAGTCCTGTGAAAATCAGTTGAAGCATTTCGAATATTCCACTGCAGTCGAAGGCGAATAAAAAACTTAAATTGCTTTTTATGAGCACCGCTATGTACCAGTGAACATCCCGTAAAAATCGGTCCAACCATTTTGGAAATAGCAATGCGGACGAAGACGAGGACAAATAAAATAGAATATGTCAACCGCTATAATTTTGGCTATCTGCTAGTAAAATTCCTATTAAAATAGGTCCAGCCATTACCCGGAAGAAACAGACAAAATATAATAATATAAAAATACCGACGGAATATATATATATATTTTTGTTATTTGTAGCCATGTCTATTTACCAAAAAGTTGTTATTTTCGATCTACATACCCACACTTTTTTTTATAATACGCAATAGATTACAAATATAAACTTGGAAACAAATCTAACGTAGAATAATTTTTTTGAATTGGAACACAAAATAAACTTTGAAAATGTTTCCGATAGAAACATACCACGTTACCATGGAAACGTATATAATCTTAACGCTAACACGCAGCGAAAGCTCTTTTGAAACATTCTTCATTGGCGCTCCTCTCGTATTGGTCTTAGCCTGATGACCTAAAGCCTTCCTCAATAAACGAGCTATCGAAAACCGAAAGATTTTTTCAAATCGGACCAGTAATTCCTGAGATTAGCGCGTTCAACCAAACAAACAAACAAATTCTTCAGCTTTATATATTAGTATAGATAGATTTAGTTTTTAAACTTAGAATACAACAGGGAACTCTTCAAAATCGAATAGGACAATATTGGTGTGCGGTAAAATAGTGTTTGAGATATTATTACGTTTATGATAATCTAAGACTATGTCTAAAGACATTGTGATTCACTTTTTAGATTCAATTTTCTCCATATCGGTATTTTGTTAAAAATTTACTTGTAATTTGCTAGCGGGCTTGGCGGACGTTGCCCCATCCTAATAATAATAAAACATTGAGAAATTATATACCTAAACCTTGCTCATTAATCACTTTATGTGCTGTTGAAAACTTTATGAAAATCCGTTTAGTAGTTTTTAAGTTTATCATGAACAGATAGAGAGACGTGGCAGAGATGTAAATTTTTATCTTTCACCACAATATCATGGGTTGTGAAATGAGAATGTGATTTAAGACGGTAATCGGATTAAACCTGACGGGGACTGACTCAAGTTTATATATCGGAACGAAAGAAATTTTTTTGACTTACGAACGGTACCTAGCCGAGTGAACTTGGAAAGAGTCCTATCATAGTGCTATAGTTTCGTCAAGCCTTACCAATAGCATTAATTATTAATTAACATTATTTTGGAAGGTGGTAGAGCCACGCTGTAGCTATTACTAGCTTCAGGATGAATGGGTGGGCTCGCCCGGGGTAGTACCACCCTCTCACAGAACACTGACGTGAAGTAACAGTGCTTGCATTGTTGCGTTTCGTTCGGTCAGTGAGAGCTCCGGAGACCCACCTTCTTTCCCCCTTTCCCTTCTCCTTTCTCCTTTCCCTACCCCTCCCTCATACACAGGCTGGCAACGCACTTGCAACTCCCCTGGTATTGCTAATGTCTATGGACGGTGGTGATCACTTAACAGTGACTTAACAGGTGACCCACGTGTTCGTTTGCCTGCTTTTGACATTAAAAAACAATTAAGACATTTTAAGGACTTGGACCTACGCGGACCAGATCCCGCTAAGATCTTCAGTTAAATAAAGCTGATCATTTGATTAAGGCAAATGAAATCTCCCACACCCAAATTTTCACATTATTGATAATACTATTGTCGGGTTAACTATCAAACGAAGATATACCATGTTCGATGCTTCGACAAAATGATGTTCATGTAATGAGTATAATTGCTAATTTTGTGCATAATAAAGATATGAATATAAGATATCTGAATACCATAGTACACAGTTGTTTAGTTTTGAGTCAAAAGAGGGAAATTATTCCTACATGTTATGAAAAAACCAACTAAAACAATTGGTAGAATATAAGGTAGTTAGTTATCATGAGGAAACTCAAAGAGTTGACAAATATTCTCATAGAACAACTTTATACTGAAAAGAAATAGTTAATTCCAAAATAGTGTTAGCAATTTCAACAATTATTGATTATTAAAAACAGAACTGGCCAATTTACATATAAACTGTTAAGAATAAATTCTAACAATTAATCACTCGTGAAATAACCGATACGAGTTCGGACAGAGCTATCGTACGTTACGACGGCCAACGAAAAAGTAAGTCAACACGGCAAGCACCGCCCCTTATGTGGGCTGTCGCAGTATAACTACCCGACATTTACATTTATTTCCAACAGTAAACTTAACACTAATGGTACTCCCATACCTGCGTGTATCGGCACGAAGTTTTGTCTATGGTCACACTAAATGCAGATGTGGGAAGACATTATCGTCGTGCGTTACGAACTATCGGGCTGCGTAACGATAGACGCAGCACGATAACTGGGCTGGCGGTTTTTACACACATCAAAGGAGTTTAGCGGACGCTAATGTCGCCATTTGAAAGACACAGGTGTGGCAACGTTTAATCTGCGCCTTTATGGGAATGTTTTTTGACTTTAATTTTAGCGCGACAAATAGTCGAAGCTTCGTTTCGCAGATATGGGAGTAGCATAAGGTTATGTATTTACTTTTCAAGACGAATGTTATTTAATAATGATAATGCCAGCCTGCTAAACATGACATTGCTGGACCAATGGTTTCGCATTACAGGAAGGTGCGGGCCTATTTATTATACCAGTCACTAGATATGATTAAGAAAACCATAGCGTTTTTTTTTCTTTTATTTATGTTTCATTATCTTCTTTTCTAGCGCTTTATTCTTCTAGTTTGTCCGGTCTAATATCAACTCGACGTCCACATGCTCAGAATCTGGTGTATGTCAGCAACTTTTTTAAATTCATGTACGTTTATTTCTTTAAATTGGTAGCAATATCGACTGATGGCAAAGAAAAACTCCGTAACGAAACCGGAACCTGAGAACTTATTACTGAGGACATTAAAAAAAATAAAACTAAACTATTCTAGAATTCAAAATAAAACACTTCTTAAAAAAATGACATCAGTGTTAAATTGAAACGAATACCTAATTCATGCAAATTTGTAATTCATTACATTGGCTGTATAGTGTCGAGTCAGATGGTCGCGTGTTCAGTTACAATTTGTCCACTCTTACTTTTAACCCTTGGTTACCTCATTCGGCGATATTACATTCAGCTATAAACAAATTTGTATAGAATACTTTTTTATTTCTACTGCCTTCCTTCTTTTTTTTCCAGTACCTACCACAAATAATGTCACAGCAAACAGGGTTGTTGCAGTCAGTGTCGGATTATTCTATTAAAGCGGACATGGAATATGTATACATTATTAAGAATAAATTTGTATCACTATTATTTTTTAAACAACGTAAAAAATAACTTGTTATATGTAATTATACATTTGTATAAAATTATACTTCTGTTATAGTAAGCCGAGGAGTTATTTGTTATAGTTTCGAGAAAAGAAGGTCGTTCTCAGAAAAAATCGATACCCGTTGTAAAAGGAAATTTAATTATAATATTTTAAAAAATCATTTATCACAGGTGATAGCAGTAATAATTGCTACGGGTTTATATCAAAGTACCTATGATCTTCAGGTCTAATATAAAATAGGTTGTTTAGTTCTAGGAGTATTCAACGTAGAATAGACATAGAATACAAAAAAAAAATGAAATTATGTATTTTATTAACACCATTATTTTTATTTTATAGGTAGTTCATTGATTTAATTGCTGAAAGGATTGTCGCTGTGAGAATCAATAAAGAAGGCAGTTTAGACTGTCTTATCAGAAATATTTTTTTTTTCCTTGCCAAAGATTTTCCAAATTCCGAAAAAAGTACTAATCTGTTGGAGCAAGGTCCGGGAAGTATCCCATTTCAACCGTCTGTCGTGAAGTATGGGATCTATCGTTGTCCTGAGGCAGCTGTGAGTTAGAGAGATTGACCGGTTTCGGTTGTTTAATAACGACCTTCTCTATAATGGTTTGTGTTTATTGACAATACAGATAAATCCTAGCTCTCTGGCCAGATCTAAGGCTTCCTAAAGCTGTAGGATATGACACCAACATTGGTCCAACGAACACTCACCAGTACTTTTTCTGAGTCAACTTTCCAATGAGACAGCATTTGGTCGGTTCTCCTGGTTACATTTTTCGTCACAAGTAACGATACAATTCCAAATTCTGTTGTTATTTCGACGGGTGAATAATGTAACGCTGCACTCAATGCGTCTTTGTTGGTATGCTTCTGTCAATTCATGTAGTAACCCATTTCTCGAGCTTTTTCACTTTTCCAGTTTGTTTCAAGTGAATTAAAATTGTTCTATCACTCACGTCGAAGCCTGCGGTTAACTTTCACGTGGTTTGCGATGGATCCGCATTCACGATCACCTTTAGTTTAAATAATTCCAAATATATAATAATAATGCATTTTTTTGTAAATAGTCTTATTCATTTACTTCCTCTCTCCTACACATGCACACTGTACTACTTGCCTCACTTCGATACTGCAAGAAAATACACGTCGCTACTTAAAATTCAAGTTTCTTAAAACTTTAGTTTTTTTTATATTAAATGAAAAAGGTATCGTGATATTTTTTTAGATAAGGTTTGGTTCTTATCCACTTACTTGGCCAGGACTTGGGTTTCTATGAAGAAATCTCTTCGCTAACTACATAATACATGATGCGCGCACAACCGCTGAACTCTATTCATTATTTATTTATAAAAGGTAAATTTGTGTGTTTGTGGTTTGTTAGCAGGGCTCGGACTACTACGGATTTTGAAAATTCTTTTCCCGATAATAACGTGGGGGGTTTTTCTCCGCTAAGGGCAATAGGAGGGAGCAACAATGAAAAATCCTAGCCCAAAATAACATTCCACCGCAGCCGCGGGAGAAGTATTAACTAGTATATCTCTATTCTTCGGTATATAAAGAGGTAAAGTTTGTGGGTTGTAGGGGGTAATATTGGGGTGGGAAAATGGAGAAAGGGTAGAGGAAAAGGGAAAAAGAAGAAAAGGGGGGGGGATTCCAATTGTGAATCTAACCCATTCTTGAAGCCACCTGAACACGCACAAAAGAATTCATCAAAATCTGTCCAACCGTTTAGGAGGAGTTCAGTCACATACACACGGACAGAAGAATTATATATATAAACATGAGATGTGTGTTTACGTTAGCTTTGTAAATGTGAATTATCAGTGTCAGATTTACATGTTATTTTTGCTTCCTCAGTCTCTCTCTCTCGTACCCTTTCATATAGGTACATATAACAATGTGTTTAGTGTTTCATTCTCTGTTTCAAAATTTGTCGTCAACTACTTTCCTAAATAATATCTAAAGAGGTAAATTTCTGCCCGAAAATCGAATATTTCGTTTTAGTTTTATAAAATTGTAATAAAGATCCGTGTTCCCTCGAAAAGTGAAAAGTGGAGTAATCTTTGCGGGCACGAACTTTGTTTAAATTGTTTATTTGTAGTAGCTAGTCTGGAACGACAAATTTATTCTTGAACAACATTGAAATTGACGGCTAACATCATAAAAGTGTCTTACTCAAAGTTTCGTTTACGTGACCAAATAAATGTCTTATTTCTTTTTATTCAAACGTAGTTTTTTTTTAATTTGTATAATTGTAACAGAAGATAGCGTTTTAAGAAACAGATATAATCAGTGTTGTTATAGCTTGAGTCAAATTCGTTTTGATAAATAATATGTTTTACATTTATCATATACCTAATTCTGTTTTCGTTACCTTATATTATACGATAACTGTATCGATGTATTATTTTATTTATTGTATGTATTAAAACTTTGAAATAGCCATAAAAGATGATAATGAAGCCGCTATAAAAGCTATAGTTTCAATTTAAAATCCCATGCTTACTCGTGATTAAAATTTTAAAGCATAATATTGTAAGTCTCGCTCACTGTATAAGCTGCAATGCATTTAAAAGGGTTTCTGATTTTATTAATAAAATAAACGGTATCAGAAAATGTAGCGGATCGAGAGTCTGCAGAAATATTTAAAAAAAAGTGTGTCAATATAGAAAGTTTTCGCATATTATCGATAATTTTAGTAAAATGCGCATTAAATAATTGAATTTATGACATTTTAAGTCAGCTCAGTTAATCGGATTATTCAATTAATATATTGGAGAAAAGTTTGTAACTTGTCGGTTAAAATGAAACTTAACTTCCAAAAAGGTTTATATATAAATATGTAAAGAGAGTTTTACTAATTATATATTGTTTATTAGTTCTTACTGGATATTAAAAAAATCAAAGAAATTCTACATGTCATCGTTATATTTATCAATGTTAACTCGCAATCATTGTGTATAGTAATTTCAATTTTACAGTATAACAACAAATTAAATAATCGAGATGTCGTTCATATCGCAAACCGTTGCCGGGTTGAGCCAAACACGTCGCGATGATCCACCACCGCGTCAACATTGCTCGCACCAACACACCAACCGTCCTATGCAGCTCTGCAGAAAGAACAGCCTGCCCGAATGGGACCCGCCCGAGCCCAGGACGAGGAAAAACAGCCTACCAGCAGATATCCACGATAAAGTATCCGAATCGAGCCACAGCCCACCGATTAATGACGAGTGACATCAAAAGACTCAGTAAGTTATCGGTGTACCCTGGCAACTAGTAAGCATGGACCTGCACTCGAATGTATAGCACCGGGAGAAGAAAGGCTTTTTGGAACAGGCCCCCTTGCATGCTTAGAAGCTTATGTGAGACCCTAGGGACGGACCTTGCACGACCTTATAGATGTATGTAATGTATCTTAATGTTTTTATGTAATGAAGATGTCAAGCAAAATTGTAATAGTCTCTGTGAAGCAAACAACAACACGAGTTGATGAGAAGAAACGTTATTTATTAGCAGTATTGAGAGATTTTTAATGCCTAAATTTGAATTATGTATGTAAAGATTGTTGAAAAATCTACAGTTAATAGTTAAATGAAATTCAAAGTTTAAGATACCATAATGTAGAGATATGAAAGACAGATAGCAAAATAATCTTTCATCGCTGATAAAACAACTAAAAGAAAGTATATACTGAAGAAGCTAATAACGTGGAAAAGTAATGGAGAAATTGCAGTTTTCAAAAACAACCAGACCATCAATTTATCTCTGGAAGAAAAACTGTCACTATATTACTACGTATCTGAAGACTCTTGGAATTAAATCAATTGTGGGAATGAGATCAGGGTAACTCAGTTAACCGGAGACCTGCAGCAATGATTAAAATCGTTAGCACAATTTATTACACGTATTAGCAATATCCTTCCAATGCAGTCGAGGAAGTTACGACGATCGCTCGATCTTTTAATTAAACTGAACTGGTCGTGTTATTAAAAGATATACGATAATAGAATAAATTCAACAAAGTCGTATAAAATAGATAACTGGTACCATTTGTCTGAGCTAAATTAATTAAAACAGAAGATACTTAGATACAAAGAAAAGAAATAAACAGAAAATAGATTTGAGTTTCCAATATAAAGACAATGTATTACAAAAGTGATTTGCAGTACATCTGACACTATGTGATCGATGCAGCCATCTATAAATAAGACTATTTACAAGGTAAAACATGGTGCCACCGCTGAGGACCAAATTGAAGCATTCAAATTGATGTGCGACATTTTAGTTTTTAACCACGGTAATGTGAGTACTACTATATACTAAAGAACCTATAGCTTTTTATAAGCGACACGTATTACTTACAGCATACTTTGGTGATTTACTTATATTTGGATTATGAAATGTAGTCTTTCTCACATTACAAAGTATAACCTTCTGGTATTAATGTAAACCAACAAGCAATACGCTGAAAAGATTTGGATCATTGCTCTTTAATTTCTGATCAACAAGAAAATATTAGCAATATTAACTTAATTATTCAAATATTGTAATAATTATTATCTATATACAAAGTAAAATTATCACTTCTATTTTCATTAAGCCTACTTAGTCCGTGGAAAGAGACTTGGCACGTCCACTACTTGGCAAGGACAAAGGAATTATCACTTTCGGCCGGACAAGGTCAGACGAAAGTCTTTCGAATAGCCGTTTAAATTTCACGTATCGTTTGAAAACATGCAAAGTTATTAATAGTAATAAGTCCGCACGCGAAATACAGTAACGTTTTCACCTTTGGTAAAATGCATAGGGATTTACTTACTATGATATTTCATTAATATTAAAATGTACTATGGCGAAGTCACCGCTTACTCAGTAAATTCTGTTAATTGACCTAAATTAATCTCTCTTTAAAATTTTATTTACAGTTCCTCCGCAGCAAATAACACTTTTAGTAAACCTGTTATAACATATCTCATTCATCCTTGAAGAGTAGATTATCTAATAAACTATTTTTAACATCACAATAAATCATATCAGTATGATATAAATTCAATTTGCTTTTTTTTGTTTATGATTACGATATGATTTTGTTATATTATCATTATACATTACTACCCTGGCATTCATAAAATCTTAAAAAGTAGCTACTTCACTACCACTTTATACTTGGTCCTCTAATGGCGAACGGATTTTGTGGCAATTTTTTTTTAAACTACCTAAGTTTTTACCTTTCTCGTTATTAAAGTAATACACTAAACATTTATAAAAGGAATATAAGAATTTGCATATAAAATATATGTAACTAATTAATATTAGAAAACCATACGGGATAGCATTATAGAGTATGGAAGAAAATAACCACAATAAAGCTATTATACAAAATTTGGAACAATTAGCCATTATGGTATTCATTTAACTAATGAAAGAGTTAGACAATTACTATTGATTATACTGGGCAAAGGTCAACGTGCTTAAACTTATCAAATAATCTATCCTATGACTAATTCACCTATTGACATTGAAGCAAATGAATCAGCTATTTTACGTTTTGTTAGGTCAACACGATTTTAAAAGCAATGTACCTGCCAGAAACGCATGGAAAACCATCATTATCTAAGGACAACATTACTAAGCATACGCATTGAAGTTAAGGAGATTTGAGCGGTGCTCATAGCAATAAACTCGCCGTTTCAACTCGATCTTCAAGAGTAGTTTTAATTAGAATGGTTAAATCATTAGAAAAGACCCCAGCTTGGGACATTCGACTCGGCTAAAAAACGAACTGTGAGGATCTTTGATGATCCCAAACTCACAAACGATATCGAAACATTAAGTGTAAGGAAAGACGTGTATGTTTTTCGTCTATAGGATAAGAAGTATTCTCAGGACTTATTCGGTATAATGCCCGCTGCTATCTTCCGCCATCGTATAGCTGATCATCAACAAGAAGTTCATTCTTTAAACGAAATATTTACAAACTGCCCGGTTGCAGTAGGTTTTCCTTCAGGGAACGCTCTGGTTATAGAATGAGCTCCTGCTGAGGTTTTAGCACAAGACTACAGTTTAGGGTTCTTTAAGAGGGCAGTGAACTAGTTTTGAAAGGGTCAGCAATGCAAATCTGAAGACTTCTGTGTTGCAAGTATTCATAGGCTCCGATGACCGTTTCATCAAAGATTTCGTACGGTTATTTGCCAACATCGTGGTATAAAAGAATAAGACCTAAGTCCAAACTTTTGAATATAATTACAATTGCCCCGTTACCCCAAAGCACATGAATCTGACTCTTCTTTTATAATACTTCAAGCCACAAAATCTTAATTATATAAAAATCCAGTGTCACGATGTTTGTCCACGATGAACTCTGAAACTACTCAACCGATCTTCATGAGTTGGATTTTATATATATTTGGTCCAACTTGAGAGATAATTTATATTTCGAATAATGGTTTCAATATTTTTAATTACATGTTAAATTATTGTCAATATTGAGTAGTGTTATTAATTCTAAGTTTCATCAGTCCCAAACAGATGGCGCTTTAAATTAGTTTGTTGACAGTAAATTGTCGCATCGACTGTTATAGGTGTTTTAATTTTGAATTTCTATTTTAACTCCAGTTTATTTTATGATGTACGTGTTCTGCTAACCTTATTACGTAACCTCGCTTTTTCTGTATCAAGTTTTTGGGCAGACTTTCAATTCAACGTAATAACTGAGCCACATCAACGCATAGCGTGGTCAGCTAGTAAAATATTAAAAAGGAAAAGTTCGAATTACACTTATATATAGATTCCGTAGAATAATCAGATAAAACGTTATAACTTTTTATAATCTCTAACAAAAGATGATGGGTGTATCGCATTATTCATGTGCCATTCATGTGGTCAGGAAATATTCGAGTCATGTTGCATTAGGGGCCACTGTTATGAGCCGAGTCATCTAGTAATGAAAGTTATATTGTTTGCTCTAACCTTATATTTTACACGGTTATGTTACGCGCCGTAATTTTCAATTGTGAAAGTGGGTGATGATCCACCGTTTTAATATGCTCGTTTTATAAATGACTTTCCGATACTTTTTTTATCGAGGTCGTATTCATGACCGTATCGAGTGAATATGTTTATATAACATTCTGGGCTGTAATAATTGTTACGTTTGCGTGATATTTTTATTAAATTTTATTTTGTTAATTTCTCCATATCGTCCCTATGGTTTTCGAAGACGATTCCAATTAGTCGTCAGTATTTTAAGATTTATTTTAACAGGATCATTTAATATTTGTAAGGTGTTTATTATTAACTTACAAATTTTTAAAAAGCTGGCAGTAAAAGTCCGTTTTTATGGAATAGGTTTTATTGTTTTATAGAAACTATGTGTTCAGTAAGGATTACTTTTGAGTGGTGTGTTTTTAATTGTAATACTTATTTCCTGTAACTCTTTTATCTATTTAATGTCAACTGTGTCAAATATCATACTTATTGTTTAGCTCCTATGAGAATGCGTGTAGTGATTTTTTTAAATATACCCATTCTGTTTTGAACTTTAATCCACCTAAAATAAAAAAGCAGACATTTCGATTTATTTAGATATTAACAATAAAATTATTCCAAATGTACTACCTACAGGTATATGCACATAAAGCTTTGAAAGCAGATGTTTTTTCATATTCTGCTCTCTCTTGTTTCAGACGGAGCGAGTTCTTAGGATGTGTCTCGTTTCCGTTAAAAGATGCTATTAAGTGCGATATCGCAGGCACTTACTTCCTACAACAAGGTACGGGACGCGGCCAGGGCGCTGCTCCGGTATACTCCAATGACAGATACGCTAACGACCGCGTGACTGTAGTCGATAGACAAAAAATGGCCACAGACAATACTGACACCAGCACCAATGAGGGCACTAAGGAAAATCATAACGGAAAAGGTACAAAACAATTAAATAGACTTTTTGCTAGTTACGATAAGCGATCTTGTCGAACTAAGTAGATCGAATTCATAATAAGATTGAGTTTTAAATTAAGAGATAAGTAGCAAAAGGCAATTCCCAAACTAGGCATAGATTTTAAGCAAGATCATGTGTTTATAACCAGTTGGTATCATTACTATCGAATTTTACTATACATAGAATAATCCTCAAAAAGTAACGTTGATTCCATTTCAAACACATATAATATTAACACAGTTATACTAATTATTTCTGTAGAAAGAAAGAACTTAATATATCCAAATGTCGAATTAAAATTGTTAAAACTCGAAAACGTTATTTTTTAATTAAATGCCATAAAACTATATTAAGTTTTTGAATATAAATAACTCAATGTTGAAGTTACAATAAAAATAAAATAGAAAGTAATAACAAATATCAATAATACTACATTTCAAATGAAAAATACGTGTATTTATTGACATTAATATTTTGTAGTGTAGCTGACAATAAAGTCTAAAATTGAAAACACCATAAACCTAGCTCTCAAGTGTATATAGTTGATTTGCGACACCATATCAGCATAAGCTAACGAGGCGCATATTACAAAAAGCGTCATTTAAAACTTATATTAATATATAAGAAAATAAAATCCCGATTAAATTTATTTCAAATACATTATCTGTTTTATTAGGTGTTACCAACGGACCTTCATCAAACACAGCGGCGAGCCAAGCTCAAGCGGTAGCTGCCGCATTACAGCGTGAAGCTGATGAACATCTATTCCTACGATATTTGGAGCTAGATGCACCTGATGACCCGGCCGCGCCACGGAGACCTCAAAGGAATGGTCGAACACCGTTCACCACGACTAGAAAGTAAGTTACATCGCATTAAAACAAAAAAACTTTATAAGATTTATCATTTGACTCCAATCTCATCTGATATCAAATGTCGATGGTGGACCCGTCAAATCGAGAAGGGACTGGCTCTCTAGTGCAGCTGCCGGAACACACCAACATGTGCTTCGCTAGAGATTTTTAGAACTAGACTGTGGTTGCTAGCCAGGTGAACTTAGAAAAAAATCCTACCACCATGTTGTGCTTTCATCACGATATTTTCCTTCATCAGAAGTTGCGAATTAGTTGCAAGGATTCGAACCTATGTCCATAGACGCTGTGTCCGCACACGGCAATAAATAAGTCATCATCGCTTCAAAAATCAATACTGAATACGAGTTCTGCCTGAAAAGAGTTACATATCCCAAAGATATAACTTAACATTTCTTCTTCTTTTTAGTTAATAGTAACTTGTTTTTTTACTCAATTCTATCAATGGCATTTAGTTTAAATATTTTTTTCTTTCTAAACTCCATAATTACCTTCAACACTCTAGAAAAATGGTATCATCCTATCTGAAACTTTTTGTTTTTTTCTGAAAACGCGAAGTTCACGTTCCTTGTTATCATTTTAATTCACTTCCCTCTTGCGCAATAGATAAACTATATAACGTGAAATGATATCAATATACATAAAACCGCATAATATAAGAACCAATAAGCTACGTTTTTGAACTAAAATAAGAACTATAGTTCTAAAAGATAGATCAAGATCCTGCCAAAAACTCTTTTCGTCATTTATTATTATTAATTTTACTCTTTATTCCTCAATTGGCATCGCTAAAGCATTCGGTTTTGCTATTTATTTTGGATCAGCGTAGTAGAACAATTCGGCTTTAGTTTCGAATTCTTCTTAATGTCTTCAATGTAAGTGTCTTTATGCAATTTACGCGCATTATGGTAAAGTATGAAAGATCACTAAAATCAAGTAACGAAATTTTGGCGGGATCTAGTCTGTCATGTAATAGATTTAATATTTTATTAATAATCTTGTCTTATTCGACTCTATATTTAGTAATATTCTTAGTACTTTACGTAACATAGTTCGTTTATTGGGCACAAGTGATGGTGGGGGGAGGGGTGGTAGGGTGTCTGTACCCGACTGGATCGCGACCACCGTACACCAGGTGGAACACCCGCCATAGTGGCACGTTTGGGCGTGTCGCGTTCCGGGATCAGCCGGTGTATATCCAGCAACCGGGGGGGCTGTCCCTGACTGGGTCGCTTTCAGGCCGGCATGACAGCGGCGACCGGCGATGGATAGTATGTCTTTCGGTGGTCGCCATTGTTTTTGGATTGTACTGTGCTTACCATCAGGCACAGTACAGTAACTTTGCCGAGCTACAATACAAAAAAAAAAGCATGGGAAATAATACCACGGAGCATTGATTCTGAGATGTCACAAAAACTCCTTGGAAAGTTATAACAAGGGGGCCGCCATCTTGTTAGAACATTGAAATCTTCACAAAACACTTGTAATACTATTACTTACTCGACAATGGCAGTAATAATCTAGAAATTGATTGCCATAAAAATGAAGTAACATAAACCAAACCACTGCAAATGAAAATAAAAATAGAAGTATAAATTATGACCAATCAAATTCCCATAAATATTCTATACCTGTCTACCTATACCTGCCACCTGTAGAGCTACAACAAAAATGGTTTTAAATAATTTGCAGATTAGTACGAGGCACTGGCGGAGGTTTCGGTTTCACTGTAGTTTGGACAAGGCCGCCCAGAGTGGAAAGGGTTGCACAAGGAGGGTCAGCTGAACGCGCCGGACTCCGAGCGGGCGATTACATAGTGTTCGTTGGTGCCAAGAACGTTGTCACGGCTTCTGAAGAGGAAGTTCGGAATCTAGTAAAGTGAGTTCTTACATTTACTCCAAACCAATTAAATATCAATTTCAAGATACTATTACACTATCCTATTTAAGTAGAGTCGTTATAAAATGTTTTTCTCCTCCAGTCTCCTCTATCAACTGTCAACTTCGTATTCGTAACTTTTATTCATCCATGTCTTTTTCGGTATTCCTTTACACGTATACCTATACATATTCAAATAACCAGTCAATTATTCAATAATATATTACAATATCTGAACACTAAACTTAAATTTCTTGTATATCAGTGCTTGTTGCAAACTTTTAGACCGGAACTCAGAACAACGGTTAAGTCAGTGCGGTAATGCATCTAACTTCGAACTTCAGAGATTCCATCACTTTTACAATACTAGATACTTGACATCTCCTCCTGGAATTTATAAATGAACTGAAATTAGGGAACCAATGCCATTTCAACGAGGATAGCATTCTATTTTCTGGACACATTTCGGTAATTTTACAGTATTTGTGGACTGTATGGTTTCTGAGCAATTTCCCGAAAGAATAAATTATTTCACATTGATATATATACATAACTGATTTTTTATTACGGTAAATGACTACAAAATGATAAACGTAGATTCATTAAAAAATAACAGCGATCACCAAGAGATCTTCAATCCATAGGCATGTTATGCCGGCCTGCAAGCATTCTCACCAAATATATACATAAACTGATCTCGTAACTCCTAAACGTGCCACTATGACTCGTGTAACGCCTGATGTACGATGATCGCGAAGCAGTTGCGACACAATCGTCATCTCCTACCATCCGGTAAAGAGAGTATAGAAAATTTGTTGAGTTAGGATTTTGATAAATAAGCCTGCCCCTTTAAGACTTTTAGAGATAGAAGTGGATAAATAAGATTTAAAAACGATGTTTCTTTACAGATCAGCTGGCCAAATGCTCATCCTAGAAACTTTTAGAAGAGTTCCACCGAACGGTATTGGCATTCGACCACGACTCGCTCACGTGACCATCCCTCCGCCTGAGTCTACCCCTCCCCCGCCGCCGCGATCACCTCGAGCCACCGCCCTCGCCTCTCCTGCAACCCAGGCTAGACCCCCGACGGCGTGTTCCTCCACCAGCCAGTCACTGGACCGACGCAAGCTCCACTTACCTCAGGTCACATTCTCCAAAGAGGTCGGTAACGGTATCATAGTTTAAACTGTTTAAAGATTCGTTTCTATTTTAAATTTCGAAACTAGTCATCCGGTTTTTATAAGATTTTTAAAATGTTGAATATTTTATAGTTGGGTAGTTCGAAATTTTACTGGTGCTAGTAATTAAGTTGGACGAATTTTTAAGTATTCAAATTATTTAATCTAAAAAAATCATTGTGTATTATTAGGCCTGTAAATTTGACTTGAGCATGCTTTATTTTAAATTACTATGTGTTATCATTAACCAGAATCGCTCTGAGAAATATACGATGAATAATTCTGACAATGTTGACTGTGAATTATATTAAATAATTCCATTTTTATTGGCAACTTTTACATTTGATTACGGTTTATTTTAATCGTATTTATAATGTACAGAACGAAGAATACAAAGCCGAAAAATGTTAAAAATATGTCGCCCTTTTTTTAATGTAAATGTTTTTTTCTTATATGTATATTATTTTGCATCGGTTTTGTTATTTATTTTGTACATACTTCATTATACATTCCAATATTTAATAATTATTTGGTAATATATTCATATGAATATAATTGTGTGTGTGTAGACTTTAACAAATCAAAACCACGTTTGTCTAACAATATTTTTAATATCAGAAATACTACAAACAAAAACAATACTAAAACGAATGATGTAACAAAACACGCTGTAGATATTTATAAATAAACTTCGTTAAAAATGATAAAGAAATTTAATAGACAGCTATTTCAGTTATAAGAGTGGACTGTGTATATTTTAATGAGATAAAATATAATATAATCTGGTCAAATCAAAGTAGGCATATTTATACAGAACTCCGCATATACGTGACGTTCTGATTGGTATGGGTTATTTAACAAATGAAAAAAGAAAAACAATCTTTGCACACATATTAGTACGAAAGGAATCATTCCTTTGAGTTTACTTATGTATTTATTTACTTTTTTGTTCGATTGAACTAAAATAAAAATAAGTAATAATGGACAAATCAGTGAAACTGTTTGTAAAATTAATTAATTACATAGTTAGGCGTAATATATTATTTTCAAAATTTGTTTCCTACATTATATTGATAGAAAACTATAGAATGACTCTGTAAAAATAAAAATATATAAAAGTTTAATTAACTTAAAGGGGAATCGTACGTTTAAGCTTGAAATATTTTTTCTGTTAATATTTATTTTGTTAGTGTTTTTTTTATGATTTTGTATTAATTTACTAAGAATTATGTGTGCGTGTGTGTGTCTAGCTTTCGTTTTAAGTCTTTGTGTTTTACGTTTATTGAACAGACATAATTTATTAATTTTATTAATGTATTTAACTTAGTTTTAATTTTTAATATAATTTTTATTTCATGCTTTATGAATGAAATTGGTTCCTGTTGTTCATTTTTTTTTATTATTTCTAATTTATGTTCATTTTTATTATTTAAGTGCAAATAAAATTTATTGCTTTTCATTTTATTATGTGTTTCAATTTAAATTCTCCTTTATTACTGCTTTATGTCAATGTGATATTACTTTTTTTGCACGATAAATAAGAAATAGTCATTTTTACTAGAAAAATATGACGGTATTAACACCTGTAATAAATAATTCACAGACATTTTCAATATATTCCTTCTTATATTTTATTCAACAGTTGACCACATTCAGACTTTATAGTAATTGACAAATTTGCACGACGACTGTAACGTTTAACCTGTAATGGACGCGAGTAAGCTATAACTTTATACAGTTGTTTTTTATGGAAACAAAGGCTCAAAAAATACAAAGCTCCGGTAATTCATTATTTATGATGCGAAGTTAAAACTGGGTTGGTTAAAAGCCTAAAAAACTAGCACGACCTAAATCTTTTACTTTTATAGTCATCTTCCTAATGAGATTTTGACGTGATAACGTCTTATAAATTGATGAACGCCGGCTGCACGCACGAAAAATCATGACTCATTGTCACGTTCCGCCTGAGCCGAGCGTGCAAGCTAGAGCGCGGAACAAGCGATACAGAGGCGCGATTAGCCTAAGCGTTCTTGCGGCTTGTGACTCGTCTATCTCTTTTCCACTCCATCGGTCGATACGTCTGAGTCGTTATCACGTAGAATTATTGTTCGTAAACCAACTCTACAGTCAACCAATTATTTTTAATTACCAGTATGGTTTCTTTAGAAGTTCCTTCATATTCTTAATAGACTGACTTATTCATGTTATACGAGTTTTGATATTGATTTATTTACATACAATCGACACACACAAAAAAACTTATATCTAATAGTAAGTAAACTTATTTAGTGGATGTTTATGATTAAATACTATGAGATACTTCATCAGACACCAGGTCTGTCAACGGACGGCAGAAAACGCGCGCTCCTATCCCTAGTGGCGAGAGAGCAACACTACACGACCTGCCTCCAATTCGGCCTGGTCAGATTCGTCTCCCCCTTAGCAGAGAGAGCAGACTTGATCAACCCCAACGACCATCAACTCCTGTTCCAGAATATAGAAGAGGTAAAGGGGATACGATACCTTAGAATTTTACTCGCAAGTCTTTTAACGAATATAAGTGTATGTTGGAAATTAAGCAATTTCTTTTCAACATATTCATGCAAGTGTTTTTCGTTATATATCTATACATACATATAATAAGAATGTAAAGCCAACGTGTCTGTACTTTTTAGATTTTTATGAAAAAAAATGTTACAGGTGTCGAGGAATAAGTAATAAAATACATTTCAATCATTTTTAGAAGTATCTAGCTGTCTTGTGACAAGTTACGGTAAAATAAGATAAAATCCTTTTCCATAGAAAAATACTCAAATGCCTGCCTTCTGTGATAATTTGTCAAAGATTGTTACAATTATTCGATATATAGATTTTTCGTTCAGTCGGTCAACGCAACCGAAATACCGGACGATAATAGTCGAAATCTATACATATAGTAAGAATGTAAATCTAACGTGTCTGTACTTTTTAGTTTTTTGTGAAAAAAACTGTTGCAAAGCATAAGTTTCTTGGAATAAGTAATAAAATACATCTCAATCAATTTTAGAAGTGTCTGTCTATCTGTATGTTTGTATGAACATGCGTCACTGCTAAAGCATTACGTTCACGATAAAACCTCACCAAGAAAATCATAAAGCGTATCCTCTAGTTACATTTAGTCTTGGTTTCATTAAAATCGGCTCACTCTATCAAAAGTTATTATCATTTTAATGACGACGCGACTTAAATACGAGAGAAATGTAGATAAGTAAATGGATTTAATATATTCAGATGATTTTATTAGTCACTGTTTTTTATATCAGGTTCCATATGGACAGAGTCGCGGGCACAGCTAGTTAAGTATATTATCAAGGAGGTGTTTTTATGTGTGGTTTATAATGCGTTTCACTACGGTAGGAATCGTAAAAATATCATTTAAAGTGCGAAACAAGCTAAGATGGAAATTTTGGATTCAAATATCAGAACTCATCGATAGTGTCTGGGTATACAATTTTTAATTTCATGGTGGTATTAACACAAACACTATAATACACTGTAACTATTACGATAACAATATTTTATGTGCATTATGTTTTCCTTTACCAAAAGCTCAGCCATATTGATTTTCTTTAAAAACGCATATTTGACGTTATTACTAACTCATCGTTGTTCTAAATATTAAATGATATAGGGTGGATACGTATGTAAACGGTCGTGATGTTTGTAAAAATATCTATGATGAAAAGATAAACCAGATCGAGTTTCTTGCCGGTTATTCTAGATGTCTGGGTTGTTTTCCGAACCGGTGATAGTTTTGACGTTCATAAGTACCTTCTTTGCTAAATTTGATTTGACTAAGTCCTCGTTTTAAATTATAGATTTAACTCAAATTAAAGTACTGACTTGCTTATTTCCATAGTATATCTAAAACCCATTTGTCTATAATCCTGCAATTTCATAAGGTTGGACTTAATTGCATTGTGGGAGTTTAAAAAATTAGTTAAAAGTTGATAGCAAGAAACAAGTAGTAGTATGATTCTTTTAGAAATTGTTTTAACCGTGGACTAGGAGGATGTATAACAACAAAGAAAATATTTATGTAATAAAACATTCTCTCCAGATTTTTAGATTATCAGAAGATATTTTGGACCAAGTGGTGCAGGATGATGGAGAAATTCAAACCTCGACAGTAGTCGCTGTCTACTTGCAGAAGACCCCTGTGTTCCTTAGTCTTTATAAGAAATATTGTCTAGGACTGAAAAGAGCAGACTGCGTTTTGGTGAGTGTGCTCGCAATTTCCACTTTTGCAACTTACTTTATGCAACTCTAAATTTGATTTCATGTCGTTCTCGTTTTGTTTATCGAATGCGTGAATGCCAATTAATTGAGAAATCCAGTAGCTACAGTAAACTTCAATTTGTAGCCAATCCTAAATACGAACACCAAGTTCCCCGCATTCAAGCATTCGGTAACTAAAAGTTTCCAATGACCTGTTAAATATTCTTTCACTTATCAGGTAAAAAAGTCAAAAGATCCGAGTGGTGCATTCTCACGATTCTGCGTAAGTCCTCCAATACCCCGAAGAAGACCAGATATTACATCGTTAGTTCATAAGCCATTAGAACAGTTTCGCGAGCTGTTGAGACTCATGAGGGCCGCAGCATCTGCGACAGGAGCGGGACCATACGATCAGTTAGAAAAGAAGCAATTACAAGTTATTGTCGACCAGCTACAGGTAAATTATTTATACGCTACTACTGATATAATTGCTATTCAGCCTTCCAAGTATATAATAATACCTTTTTGATTATTAGATGTTGATCTACTAGTTTTTGGAATAATGATCATATCAAAGCAAAGTACAACACCTTTTGCTAGTTTACTGAATTACTCGCAGAATTTTATTGTTTAAATATACCTCCAACCTTTGACAGAATGTTGTGAAACCATTTAATCGATTAGATCAGTGCCTCATTGCATTCAGTTTTGCAAGTCTTCGTTATATGTAAAATAAGGATATAATATCCATTTTTGAAAGAATATGTGTTATTAATACACGTACTAATTATAATGGACCAGAATATACCCTAAGAATCAATTTTGCCCAATTCTTATTTGTAATATTCAAAGATATTGAGGATGACATTAAATATTATATTCTCAATAATATTTGTTATTACAGAGTGCCTATCAAGATGTAACCGCTGGTTCGGGTTTAATGGGTCTGGCTGGAGATGGAAAACCGCTATTATCTGTGGCAGATTTGGAAAGTCGTCTTGTGTTCACTAGGTGTAAGGTAAATAATAAAAGCAAATAAAATTAATGAAATTACTTCAAGTATCATCAAAAGTATTATTAGCCTTAGCAAAACAAATAACCTATATTTTATTTATTTACAGCCATTTGTCCTAAGTACTACAGGTCGTCAATGGATCTTCGGTGGCGAACTGTCTAGAGTTGAAGGTCGTGCTATTAGACCGTATTGGGCACTATTATTTAGCGACCTGCTACTATTTGCTACGGTTTCTAGAGACAGAGTACTTTTCGTCACAGAGGAGCCGGTTGCTCTTGGAACCGTATCAGAAGCACAGTTTAATGTGAGGAAGAAAGGTTAGACCTCTTTTAATTGGAATTATGACATCTAAAGCAATTTTTGTAGTTACATGGTAAAGCTAACATAGATGACATATTTCAATATAACACGAATTTAACCCAATAATACACTATTGTTGGTGCTGCAATCAGATATTTGATTCCAAACTTAGCAAGCCTCTTATTTTTCAAGTGTCAAAGATAAGTTTTTTCGAATTTTTGTAGCTACAGAATTTCGTCTTATACTGGGACGAACTGGAGGTGAATCACCATTAGTATCATGTGCACCGCGAACACCAGGCAGGACACGTACGATTGTCCTTCGTGCTCCATCTATAGACTTGAAAGCTGTCTGGCAGAGCTTACTTCAAAGGCAAATGTACGTAGTACCCATATTTATACCTGTTAACTTAATTTTAATTAAGCTTTATGAATAAAAGATTTTGGTTGACTTCAGATAATGTAGTTTTATAGTAAGTAGTTTGTTTCTAAATATAATTCTTCATTTCATTATGGGCATAGTTTAAATAATTTAAATTTACTATATTTCCAGATACCGAGCTCACACAATGTCAGGAACTCCCCTTGGGTCGCCATTGGACTCACCAGATCCTCAGCTTACTTTCTCTCTTGCAACATTAGACTCACAACAGCGTCAGGTATCCGCCTCCAGCATTCAGCGACATTCGAGCCTAGCTCTTTTACCGGCTAGTTCTTACCGTTCACATCTTAATATGCTAGTAGAAGAAAGACCTGAGAAGGAAGTGAGAGTCAGTTTTGATGTACGAACTAGTTCAGAGTCTACAAACACTCCGCAGCCTGTTAGAGGTCCTTTAAGTACCGTGTGGAGAACAGCTCCAACACCGGAAACTCCATCAGCTAATCTCTCCCCAGTAGAATCCCAAACTTTCTCCTCACATTTCGTATCGTCATCTAGTATCGAACGAAACGATGAAAGACCTACTTCACCAAGTGCTCTGTTAACTCCAGACGGTGCCGAAGATTATTCAGAAGTATCTCCTTGTAGATGGGAATCTTTTGAAGCAGATCTCGCATTTGCAGATTTAGATGTAGACGCGTCTTACAAACATGCTGTCGAGGAACAAATTTTCTTGCCAGATGATCCTTTGCTACCCAAAATGATATTACCTGAACGACCAACACCTCCAGCTTATCTGGAACTTTGATCCGCGGAGTCTGATCCGGAGTTAGCAGATTCATGCTATCCTCGGACACATGAAAACAGCTGGAGATAAATTCTTGAATTTGTGAACTTTCTATGGTGTGTTCTCATAGTTTTCCATAATTGGTGTTTAGGAGTAATTGTCCATAAAGGTCGCAGGGTTAAAAGAGTGTACTCTCTGTAAAATAAAGCGACTAGACGATGATAGAAGCCAAATTTGTTGGATTGTTATAAATTTTGCTTATAGTCGAGATAAAGGTTGTGGTAACAAATTTTGAGAGACATATTTTCGAACAGTAGCAGTATTAAAAAGATAAATCTCTGTATTTTGATTACAATAATAAATCTTAATTATAAGTCTTAAAATCTTCTTATGATGTAATAAAATTGCTACAAATTAAAAAAGATTATAAACTGTCCACAGAACTGATTCCACAATGGGGTAATATACATTTTGCTTTAGTATTATAGTGAGGTGTTTGCCAATAATTTACCAAAATATAACTCAGTGTCAAAAATTAATCATAGAGTACCCAAATTAAGATATTATGTAAAGTCGTTCATTAATTTTTAATTACATCTTTTCTTTAAGTCTTCCGTCCTTCTTTAAAAGTAAATTGCTTTTGCAATAACATTTTCGAGTAATAACAGATACTATTTCTTCAACAATATGAAATATACATGATACAACTGACGGTATTAATAATGAAAATAATGTAAAGACACAGGATAATGTTAATCTGTACTTAGCCTTACATGTACAGGTCATGTGGATATTTGGCGATCAACTTCGCGAACTAATAGATTGTCTAGAATCCATAGTAGATTCATAGAGCTTTTTATTAAAGCATTCTGATTACCACTAATCGCCACTAGCATAGACTGTACTTACAAGAAAAATGGTAGTCGTTGCAGATTCTAAAATTTGTATAACGTTTTTCTATAATCTTTATTTAAATATTTTATTGTTTTTCATGTAATATGTTTTGGACTAGTTAGCCGTGTGTTTAATTGTACCGCTAGCATCGCAAAATGTTCACATAACCTAATCGAACCGGGGTTTTTGTATATGGTATAGTTCGTTTTTACTATATATTTATAGTATCTTGTAGTTAGACTCAGTAATTTTCGATGTCTTTGGCTGTGTGTAAATTTTAATATAGATTAAAGGAATAATTGTGAAGAAAAAAGTAATAATTTTGAGAAAACGTTTTACTTACATTTCTGGGTGCATTGTTATAAAATTATTATAATGATATAAGAGAATTTGGATGTTTATGTTTAGAAATCAGTACAGTATATCTCTTAATATCCCTAAATAAAGTGAATTTATCAATGGCGAAATTTATATATTTTATTCATTTATGGTTTTGCGACGCTAACGACTTTAATATGAAACATCTACCATTTTTCTTTGTAATATAATATTATTTAAATGATAAAAAAAGAAACCTTTTATTTTCTTAACCTTACGTCGCATCATTGTTAGTAATATTCTTGATTGTCTTCAAGTTGTATAACCTAAATAGTTACCAAAACTGACTAATTAATTCTTATGATATAAAAATGGCAGTAAAGATTTTGGTAAGTACAAATTTACTCATTTTTATAATTCCCAAATATCCACAAATATTTGTATCTAGTAAAATGTGTCTTTGAATTGAATGTTTCGAATGCTTCAAAGAGTCAAATCTTTTACAGTCTTAAGTTCTTCTTTTGGCTACACATACTTATCCATCAAATATATTACAGACTCGACGGAGCTCAGCAGAAACACAAACTGGTATAGTAGGAAGCGCAACAGAAGGAGCAAGAAGTACAAGAAGTAGAGGATCGACAATACATTTGCAGAGATGGATGACACAACTACCAGAAGCTGAAGAACTAGATCCACCAGAGCCCGATATGGAGGTAACTTGTAAAAAAATCAGTATAAGAAGTAAAAAAAATATACTTTGTAATATTAAAATGATACTATATATAAATTGTTAGATGTGGAGTGTAGAAGAATTGAGAAAGCGTTCAAAAGAGCTCAATCTTTTAGAAGTGGCAGATCTGGTAACAAATAATGAAAACAAAGTATCAGTGGCTACGGAAAAAAGAGAAAACGATAGAAGTCCTTCGAAAAGCAGTAATTCTGATAGTCAAGTAAGTTTATTTTTGACTTCTAATTGTTCTCGTTCACAAAACCTTAATAAAATAATTATGAACTTTCTCGGCAAATTAAATTTCAGATAACGGTCCGAACTAGTCCTGTTGTGGTAGACACGATACCCGTATGTAGACAATGTCACAAGAAATGTTTATCAAAGCCAAACAGCCCTATGATGTCCCAAAAAGATCCACCCTTGATTACGGTTAAACCAAGAATTGAAGCCTCTCCTCAAAATCCAAACTCGAACAAGAGTACTACGAGTGCATGTAGTGCAAACTGTTTTAATAGAAAACCAAAAGTTGTATGCCATTTAGAACGTAAAGGTGCTATAAAGATACATCCAGAAGATAGTTCCAGAGCCGCCTTGAAAGTTATTGATTCTATAGAACAAAGTCAAAGAATGCTCAAATCAAAATCTTATGAATTAAAAACTGACTCACCTATATTAAACAGAAACGTAATTTCAAGAAGTCACACCAAGAGTCAGTTGGAATTAAGAAAGGAAAATTCAATCAGATCACCAAGTCCTTCATCTAGCAGTAGAAATAGCCCCTTATCTACCAGCCATACTACTTGTAGCTCGATGGTATTTAATTCTAGCTCTAATGATTTAAGAATGTCTAATTCAAATATTGCAAACCAAGTGCAATGTGTTATAACACAAGAAAAATATTTAAATGAAATTAAATGCGTAGAAAACATCACTTTAACTAAAACAAAATGTTCATCAAATCATTCATCACCGGTATCTGTAAATAAAGATCAGTTCTCAAAGCAAAAGGCTGAAAATGTACTTAATAAAGTTTTAGGTATGAATATCATAACGAAAAGGGAAAACGTTGGTACATGTCTCCAAACTTCATCGGTTTTCTTAGAGGATGACTCGATACAAGAAGACGATATAGACTTTAAAATAGAAAGAGGTATGAAGCGATCTCCAAGAATGGGTATTCATGCGGTTAGTAAAATGAATGGAGATATAAATATGAAGACTCTTAGGACTGAAGATTTAAGTACGAATACCAATGATGTAGGATCAGATGAAGATTTAGAATTAGGACCTCTTATGTTAATGGGGTTGTCAGCTATAAATCCAACAGCACATCTAATGAGAGTAGAACCGTTTAAACGATCTTCTGCAATCAGTCTATATAATTCGAGGCCAGGTAGTCTTGCGTCAGTTAAATCAGAATCTCCTGTTCCTAATATATCCGTTGTGCCTCCAACTCCGGATTATAATTCTGCTAATAAGACTGTAAGTTTAAAAATATTTTTTATTGACGTATAATACGCTTGTCTATTAATGCAGTTGAAATTATAAATTTAATTTTCAGGATGACCTTGTAGATGATTCTCCAGACTCACCTGATGTTCCTGACGATTTACCTTACATTACACTTAAACGGTTAGTAAATTGTAATTAAGTAATACTAAAATAAAAAATAATCACTTACTTGAATCATGATATTCAGAACTTTATTGCTATACCTGCCATGTAATGTATTTGCTTTTTAATTTATACATTACATAATTCTCAGCAATTAAACTGTAAAGTTGGTGTCATCTATGTAACTTCATACTTTTAAATATCTCCTGTTGCCTAGACATATGTATTTTCAGAATAGTATTCATAGAACATATCAAAAGTATATTATGAAACTCTTTATTCTAGATATGGCACAATGTCTAGCTTAGAAAGACTGCCCTCCGATGAGACTGACGATGGTAGTGTAAGACTGACCGCACAAGAACCTGAAGTAACTAAATCTTATAGCCAAGGTAATGTAATTAAGTATTTGATATACATAAATAGAAAACAATACGTGTATCAGTGTGTACGCGCGGAGAAAACGAAACTTTTATATATGCATGCACGCATGCATGCAATATGCATTAAACTGTATATATGAGAATGCACTTAATTCTATACGAAGTCCCGTAGTATTAATACTTACTAATAACTGTAATAACTCTATATTTACTTATTTTGGTATACTATTGAACCCAGATACATTTATACATGCTTACACATATATATCTATCTTACCTTTAATGCATAACGCAAAATTTTCCCTACCGTGCCATATAAATTTCATTGAAAAATACGTAATTAAGTGAAACGAATTAAATATTAGTTGCAGGTACAGCCACAGGCATCATGGGATGGACAGCGAGAGCAGGCTCGTTTGTTGTTGAAAAGATGAATATATTTAGCTACACTGAGAGTGTTCCAAATACTTCAATAGCTCATAAACAGCCTTCGTTTTTGGAAAGGTTAGTATCACATTGAAGATTCATATCATACTGTATATTTATTTACCTTACATTGTATTTTAAAAAATAAAACGTAAGTAATATTCAATGAATCGTTCATTACTGCAAACACCTAAGAATGTCTTCACAACAGATACAAAATACGACTATGAAATTGTATCGTAAATTGTAACGTTATAATGAAAATAATAAATTACTAACTAGTCATTGAACATGTGAATTGAAGTATGGGAAGTTAAAAATTATAAATGTTAGCAAATATTAACAGTCAGTAATATAATCTGTGTGCAAAATAATATTTTTATTTCTAAATATTAGGTGGAATCATGCGCAGAGAAAAATTATGGACCAATAAGTACGCGTGGGTAACAAAGCAATTTTTCATTGTGGTTTATCTAATGCACTTAGTTATATATTTCATTATAAGATTGGAGGACCATGAATAACATTAAATCTTTGCAATATAATTAGAAAAACAAATATATTGAGTAGAGATAACTATATCTAAGTCATGATGTTTACGTAGAAGAAGATAGATAAATCTATTTATTTGATATTTCTGGCTAATTAGAAAACATATTACTTGATATTATGATACAAATGTATAGAACGTATATTTTTATTTTATCATTTTATTAGATTTTTTTTAATAATAACATTTAATAATTTAGATTTATATTTTACTATTATAAGCTTCTAAATTTATTATATTAGCTATTAATTAATAATTGAATAGTATTAGTATTTAGTTTTATAATGTACCATATGCAATTCGTAGACAAATAGAATTTAATATTTTAATAAAGAGACATAGTACTATATATAAAGTGGAAATTATTGTAACACTGATATTTATTCACACTTTACACACAACATCGAAAAACTATGTGTAATTTTTGCCACTTTTTTTTAATCACTTTGGTCACGCTCGTACATAATTAATAGAGATCAAAATTTGTAAAGCGATGTGAAGGAGAAAGATGATAATCATATTAATATACTAATTCTAATCAAAGTGTAACGAAATAACGTTTTCTTAATAACATGGTAATTACTATTACCCGAGTTATGATCCATCTGAAATACTCACTAAGTTGATCGCCACGTCCATAAGAATTATTGGAAGTCATATAACTAAAAGAGTGTTTAGTATGAAGTCAGATAGATATAAGAGTAGAGGAAGAACAAAGAAGGTATGGACGAATTGTATGAGGAATTGCATTTTTACATAGTAAGATAACAATGAATGTACAAAAGTAAAGATAGACACATGTTGTGCCGGATGTACTTAGAAGGGATCAGAACAAAATATTACCGGACTAATAAAATCTGTAGATTTACAGAGAATACTAGAAAGTAAAATTAACTTTTTTAAACTAGATATTTATTAACAGCTAATCTCTGATCTCTTATATACTGCTAACTGTATAAAAGGCTAACATTTTAATGACCGATTACCAGGTGCCTCGGTGTTAGTGACTGGAAACCAACAATTGGAATTGAAGAAGGCACTGTCGAAACTGGTGAAGGGAGTGGTGCTAGTGGTGAAGAAGCATGGGGTACACCATCATCTGGAGACCTGTCTGATAATCTACCAGATTCAGACCACGGAACGCTGTCGGTGAGAAATATTAGTTTAATTTTGGTGTACTTTATAAAATACTATAAAAACCTTTCTTTTCTTCTTTTCATCCTTATTTTAGTATTAGTAACTTGCGCTCTTGATAAATGATGTCCTATTTTTTGTATACTTCGTGGCTGGCTAATTAATTTTCATAAAAATACCCTTGTACGGATTTGTTTCATATTTTCAGTCGCCTACAAAGTCGTCGTCATCATACGCTGGCGATGATGATACGGAATTGATGATGGACGAACTTCTGATGGCACCAACAATTACCGGACCAACAACTCTAAGGCCGTTACTACCAAGGTATATTATCTATAATATTATATTAGCAGCTTCTTTTATATAGAGAAAATATTTGTTTCTTTGTTTGTTTATTATGAAGTAATAAAATAATTAAACCATTTAAAAAAAAATAGAAAGCCACTTTATCAGTAAGTAAGTTGGACTGTATTTTATTTTCAAAATTCATATTAACGCGAATGAAGCTACGAGCAAAATCTAATATTGCTAAATAAAATGTAATACGAGCGTAATATATACATATACATAATATATACAGCTAAATGTTTTATGAGGTTACATTTTGCAATTTTACATTTAAAGTGTTTATGAAAATTTTTAATGGAAAAAAAGGTATCAATTAACTCAGTAGCGAAATATCAACTGAAAAATACTTTAACAAATTATATAATGGATAACATTAATTGATTTTTTTTCTGCATTTATGTGTTCACGTAACAATTGTTGAAGCAACAAGTGTAATTATTGCGTTTAATGTAGGGATGTATTTAGAAGAAGACTTGAACCACTGCTAGAAGAAGAATGTTCTGACAGTGGTAGCGAAGACAATAAACCTACTCCCACTAACTCGGAAGACCAGGTGAATATTTTAGCATGTTCAAAAATTATAATACACGTAATTTAGTCAATTAGTGATCGGTCCAATATTTGCTAGATAATTATATATATATATATATAACCAGTGTTTAATATCGTCGTCTATCAAAGTTATATACTCTATACTTATGAATTAAATTGGAAATATTTTTTTAAATAATAGATCATAATTAAATTATTACGAGTATGTTACGTTTTTTCATACTTCTGTGCTTTCCAATACTTTCTTGGAAGCGATGGCTTTGACAGATGACTACTTTATTGACAATAATATAGTATGTAATAAATAGTAAATCAGTGTACAAACAACCATAGCATGCCAATAACCTGACACATAATGTTATTGGAATAGCATGACCGTTGCATGAACCTGTATAACGTACATCAACATGTAATATTATTATTAACTCATAGTTTAGATCTCTTTAAAAAGGTGATAATCGTTTAGAAAAAAAATATTTTCAGCTATAGATATTAATATGATCTCATATTTACATATGATAAGGTACGAATTCTATTAATGTTTTTAAAATTTTGTGAGGAATTATAGTGAGGTTTCTATCAAGTTCATATAGTCGCGTACGTAGACCGTAGCTAGTATGACTCACGTTGTGACTGGTCCGCTGATGCGGCGCTTGACGCAGGGCAGCGGGTGTGGCCTCGATGCTGACGACTGTTGCGACGCGCTGCACCGACCACCCTTTGCTGTGGAACCAGGTGAGTTTATTTAGACGACTTTATTTTTATTTCCAATATATATCAAATCTCTTCAAAATACTAATAAATATAAGAAATTGCACAAATATCAATTTTATTTATTTTTTTTAAATATTTTACTACCCTAATAATAGTACACAAGATAGAGTTAAAGATTTAGTGCATTTACACTTATGATTACAAAAATAGGTTTTGCGTATTAGATGACTTCGATCTGATGAAAAATATTAGTAAAATCCATTAAAAACATAATTATTTTAATGAAAAAATACATTTTGACAGACAAATTGGCAGCTTAGCAAATACACGAAGGTGAGACGTATGGACAAAGATAACTTCCTAAACAAGACACAAAATGGTCAATAAAACAAAAATATTCTGTATTACAATGCACGTTGCATGTATTACTTACTGTTAACTGTTGTAATGAAAACCTTATTACTTTACCAGAAATTATCTATAGTTAATAAAAAGATACTTAGAGAAGATGTTCGCTTATAAATTGTTGGTAAAGACATGTTGTTAGATCTTTTTTAATAAAAGTTTTATTAAATCCTTATAATAACATATTGTCTCCTAGCACGACCTGTAGTTCCTGCACATGACTGTTATATATCTACGTACATATTCGTGTGTATCGCATATATAGTAGATAACTATATGAAATTTAATCTGTCAGCTTAGCCTCTTGAAACTTTAAGTTTTACATCATCTGACTCAGTTTGAAAGCTTTATACATAGCCATAACGTATCACGATAGGAATACCAAATAAATCGTTGCTCTATCTGAACTGTTTTTAATGGACTATTTCTTTTAAAAGAATATTTAATAACCTCACGATACTCTTATCATGGTATGCACTGTCAACAAAAACTCACAACAAAAAAAATGTCTACAGAAAATTCTTTCATTACTGATGATAATTCTTTTGGTCTCCTTTCTCTCAAAAACCAACCAAGAAGAGAATTATTGTAATTTTTATTTCAATTTAATTGTAATAAAATAATTTCAAAGATGTAATTTCATAGAAGCAGGGGGAGGGGGTGCGGGCGGAGAACTGGATGTTGGAAGGGAGGTCGATGGTGGCGTCGCGTCCGATCTGAGTCCAGACCGGACACCCACCAACGAAACTCCTTCGACGCCCTTACTATTTGGTAAGAAGATTTTGCATAAAGCCTCTTTCTTTCTATATGACAAAGTAATTTGATCTCAAATTTTAATTGCAAAATGCAATTTTCTGATGCTCTGTACAATGAGTTTCTAAAGGTTTGCATAACAATCGATTAGAATAGCTGAACTAAATTCGCAATTATTTAAAACGATCAGTCGATTTTTCTAACACGATATCAACCCATTTTTGTTATATGGGGAAATTACTAATGAATATCCATCTCACCGGGTAGCTGAGGATGGGTTAGATCCGATGAAACCCCATGGTACCTTCTTACATCTTTAGGCCGGGGGAGGAGGGATTGTCTTACTGGCACCTCGTCTACTTCCCCGACAGGGGGTGTGAACCCCAAGGCTTAAAAAGAGTTATTTAAAAAATTATTTCCTTTACACAGTTTCAAAAGAATTTGTGGAGGGTCGTGTCGTTGTGGGAGGTTCCGGTCGCAGGAGCTCAGCCAGCTCAGCCAGCACGCCCTCAACACTCGAGCGTACCACTATACACAACCCCAACACTTACAGCCAACAGCCACAAGGTGACTATTTATATTAACATAACGCATGTACTATGTGAGGAGAGAGAATCAGCTCTCCCAATTAATAAGTAATTATTTAAAAAAAGCAATTCCAGTCAAAGTAGATATTGTAATAGAGTAAATTAATTCTTCAATTCTTGACAACTATAAAGTATCCAATTTATTGCAAATTATTTTTTGATATAGAAGTGGGAAAATGTAAGTTATAATTTAATAGTGAATGGAAAATTAATAGCCTCGGAGCCAGCACAAGTACCGGAGGTATTTTCACCACATCAGGAGCTACAGAGACCACAAACACCGGAGGAACGGCTTACTCCTCGAGCGGAGATGAGGTTGGCTTTGGACCAGGGGAAGGACATGTTAGCAGAACAGGAGGTATCCTGGGTAAGAGAAAAATATATCATATACTTTATAATATCCATTGAAATAGTTCAATAAATAATATCGTCTCTTAAGGAATACTTACAGTACATTTGGCTATTTTAAATGACTATTTTTGAACAACTATATCTGTCGTTATGTGTTTCTTGAAATTTTTTACTTGTTTAGTTTATTCTTCAGCTTCTATTATACATACTAGATTACAATAGTCCTTAAGTAACTAAGTCCAATTTAGTTCATCACAATTTTAGAAACTGTCAGTCTTGATATTGTTTAAACATCATAGTTTTAAAATTTCAATCCGATTAAGGTTTTAGTTCAAGTTACATATAAAACGGAATGTTAAAGGGTATAAAATTAGAGTAAGAAACCATTAACAAGCAATGAGAGGATATGATTTGTGTTGTTGGGATGAGATGTCATAAATAATGGTTGTGTTTTTAGGGTGGCGAGTCCGACCCTTGGTCGTTTCGCGCGGCGTGTCAACGATCACTGCTCCGACGCGTGGCGAGCGCGGACGCAGTGACGCTTTGCCGCGCACTTCCGCGACGAACCGTCCCTCATACTACTTCGCGCAGTTCTGTATATGCCTGGAAAGGTAAGGACTGATTATGCTTCTATCTAATCATCGATCAAACTTAAAACGCGTTCTGTTTTTATTTATTTTTGTTCTCAAAAATGTCATCAATGAATTGGTGCCAAAAATTTTCAACTGTTATGGAAAACATAGAAACTCAAAACGAAATTTTCTATTTTTAGTTCCAGAAAACGAGAAAATTATGGAGATGGAGCAACTGGCACAAGCGGAAGTTCAGATGATGCGTTCGCGGACGCGCTCTCTATGCCAGAACGGGAAGATGTATGTTTCAAATATTATTTTCTTTATTAATTTTCTAACACATTTCATATTCTTAATGAAAATTAATGATGGTAACGTTATACAACTTGTATTTAAAATTAGATCTCGTTTTAATTCTGTCTGAATAACAGAGGATATAGAAACCTGAAAAATTTTCATAAATAATGGAAAAGAGACATTACCAAATGATTTTTCTTGTTTTCTTATCAACAGTTTCTTATTACATTAAGACCATTCATAACCTCCATTGTGTACGGTTTGATTGGGTATATTGTCGACTGTCCAGTTTTCTTCGAGCCTAAGTCCATAAGGATATTACTCGAGCAAATTCCATTTATTATTTACAACTTTTTATTTATAGAAAATGTTTATATATAACTTGCAGTCAATTAAGAACAAATCATCCTTATGTAACATTAGATATGATTTGAATATAACGATGAAGAAAGTATTAATTTCCTATCATATTATCATCATTTTAATTCGTCGATTGAATGACATGATATTTGATCGAAGAAGTCGTTACTTTGCGGAAATCTATCATTAAATAATTTAGTGGACGCTACTTTGCACTTCTGCCTGGAATAGATTGGCCGCTACGACGTCTCACTGCAACAAAAAACGGTTGATTTTATTTTTGCGAGGTGAACAGACGTTTCTACAGATGTTCCGTGACGGAGTGAAACACGTATAATCGATTTTGGTCATTACACGTAAATCTGCAACATATTTTAATTAATTATATTTTACAGTTACATACCAACAGTGTTAATCGCCGTCAGGTTTAACCGTCAACTAAGGACGAGGTTTTTAAAACGTTTTCTTGTTTTAGTTACTAATATTTATCTCTTTCTATTATTAGTTTCGGATTTAACATGTTCAGGTACACCTCTCACAAATAAAAGTAAACGTTTTTTGTTGTAGTGAGACGTGGTAGCAACCAATCAGTTCCCGGTGGAAGTACAAAATAACGTCCACTATAACGTTGAACGAAATCAATATTCTTAAAAAAAATAAGTGTTTCGCATTCATATCTTTTTGTATATGATTCTACTTACTTTTACCTTCTTTAACAGAATGGGTTTTCTAAGACGTCGCGCTTCATCCGATAGCCCACGTCGGGAGCCACTAACTCTGGACACCGGTCGACCATTCTCCCCGCGGCGCACGATCGTGAGCAACAACGGCTATTACAAGATATGCTTTGTAAATGGCTATGTGTGAACATATGCGCACCGCAGCTTCTCTGTGCCAATCAGCAGCTGGATTTAAACCATCTACGGGAATTCTCTTTATTATCTTTCACACTGAATTCTTTTCAAGTTTCTCGCTTGTCCTGTTTTCTTCTCTATCGGCAATTATAAAAACATTTTCAATTTGTAATAGAATTAAATTTAAATAAGACGTTATTATCGTAAAGATGAAGAATCTTCCTCACTATAGAGGAAAATGACAATGAAAACTTATTTCTAATTTTAAAATGAAAATTTAAAAAACAAAACAATAACTCATAATAACAAGAAAAGAAGCGGTCGTTACAACATTAAATAACTTCTCCTTCGTTCTGAAATAGATACAAAAGCGTCAAGCCCCAATATTCTGTCGCATATGTGAAATATTTATGTCAAAATTGTTAGCTGTTAGTTAAATTGTTTATGAACTTCTACAACGATTTTTCGGAAATATTCGATGTCGATGTATTGGCCAATGACTGCCTTGTAAATTTTTTAACTTTTAGAATCTACACTATAATTATTGTTAACGTATTGTAGTATTAGCATTTTAGTAAAAATAACATAAAATGTTTTTATTCTTTATTAACAAACAATGAATTAATATGAATATATGTATTATACATAATACATGGATAATAAGAAACGTGATCATTTTGGCACTAAAAACTATTGTCAATTTATCCATACAAGCTTATTAGATATATTGTTTAAATCCAGCTTTCTTGTAACGCTATTATAATCTTTGTTTTTGTTGATTGTCTGTTGAACTAATCTGTCCATTTTGATTGGAACGAGTGTTCTAGAAAAAATATATATTTTAATAAAAACATCACGGCGCTTTTCATTCTTCATCCCGCAGCTTCAGCAGAAATCCTTCCTTTTATTTATTACCTTATAGATACTGTGTTAAACTCTAGCTAGAGTTCTGCAATTTCTTCATTATTTTATTTTACGTGTGAATTATCAGTATAATATTTTGTAACATAAATCTACGGATGTTGATTTTAAATATAATTCAATGTTCACTCTATCTTTACTATCAACTAGGTAAACATACTTCGTTTGGATTTTGTTACCGTAACAACGCATTTTATGTACAGAGGAAAAAAGGTAAGCATCACATCGCTTTCTTCACAAAAAAGACATCTCTGAACCATCGCATAGTTTAAAAAAAAATATAACTTCATATTAAATGATGTTATTGTGATATTTTTTAGATAAGGACCTGAGAAGTGAAATTACAAAATTTGATCTGAATCTATCCAGTGCTTTTTGAGTGACGAACTGACAACGGCAAACCTTTATCATTGTATTTATATATTTATTTAAGTATTATTGGTGTGTGTTTTCATTTAAAATATCTGTATATTCAATATATAGCAATTAAATTCTATTTTTAAGGAGGCATTCATTACATTTTAACAAATAAAACAACTACCTGTATTTGTAAATTATAGTTAAAAATCTTATAGAAATAATTCGACCCTGTGCTGATAAACGTAATTGATTCGCGGATTGCGGGTTCACTGGTGACGATTATGAACTATTTGTAAACGCCTCGTCTTAGTTCTTATTAATTGTTAATCAAAATCGTTTTGTTCTTTCACGGGGACTAAGTTTTGTTCTGTATTATTTTAGACTGTATTTTATTTTTAAAGGTAATTTTGTGCCTACACCCTAGCCTCTGTGGAAAAGTGTGGTAATATATAGAAAATTTTCATTTCGGCCTTTTCGAAGATTAGTGCGAACAAAGAGCAAACGCTTCTATTTTATACATATATGAGTTAGGGTGGCCCAAAAAAAACGAATATTTTTTTTCGTGTTTCTTACGAAAATATCATGTTTATCATGTTATAGCTTATCATGTTTTAAGAGAACCCACCAAAGCGCAGCTTAAAAAATATAATAGTTCACACAACATTTTTTTTTAATTTCCAAAATCGTCGTAAATTGTTTTTCTGTTCTCGTTATTTCACTCACTATTACCTTATTGAGCGACTTCTGAAAATGAATATTAACAGTTATTTTTTTCTTGAAGTAGACATACTAAAAAATAGTGATAAGACTAGAGAGACATAAGGAAAAAATCAAAACGATTCATTACAATTTGTTTCAACGATCTTGCAGTTTTTTCATAATATTGGGCGACCTATGAAAAATGTTTTTCTGAGCTGTGCTTTAGAATGGGCTGTTAAATTATGATAAACTAACAGAAACATACGTGTTTGGGCCACCCTAATATACATGTACGTTAACTTGAACATTGTATAATTTTTATTTGAAATCGTCTTTTCATTTTAAACATTTATTATTCTTACAGGAAAAACAATTCGACAAAAGGTTTTGGAAACAAGTGAACCGGAGACGTCAATCTTTGGGCTCCGTCAGTCAAATATAAACAAATATTAAATAGCAGAGGATATATCTGAACTAATACTAATGGTCGTGTGAAAGTGTTCATGTATAGAAAATCACTCGTAGAAATATAGATAATATTAACACAAGTAGATGTTCCAGATTAAAAATCGTATAGGGGTCATTCATAAATAACGACACACGAATTTAGTTTCTTTTACAAACCCCTCACTCCGACCCCGCCTTTCAGTAGCGAGACGTCACGTAATTTGTGATTTTAAATTTACAAATCATCGAATTAAAACATCACTGCCATAAATATTCACATTTTTCTTCGCAAAGTCATCAATAGGTCAAATATTTTAGAAAAACTACACAGCAAATCAAATGAACGATAACAAAATGTTTGTATAAGACTGTGTAAATGTTTGGCAATCAACTGCCGCCTTTTATTCTATGGCGTAACTTGTGAATGGCCCTATTAAAGTGAATGGAAGTCTAATCAATGAAGGATTAAAAGTTTAACGAATATATTATTGAAATGCAACAACAGGGAAGTATGCATAAGTCGTTTTGTAAATGCCAAATAAACTGATAAGCGGGACCTGTGGACTTACTTCATATCGTAGTTAGATTATGCAAATCTCATTTTGGTAGTTGCTATATGATATAATAAATTAAATCGTAATTGTAAATATAATGATGTATATTACTAAATATACACAATTGGTTTAAAGTTTGTAAAATTAGATGTAAATAAATGATCTAGTATAGGTGTTTTATTCTTACCAACGCTTAATAGGTACGTAATATATAGGATAGCAAATATACGAACTGTTTTATCTATAATGTAATACTGTTAAATATCTTATAATACGTGTTAATTGTTATTTCATCTTAATGTCTGTTGTAAAATTGTACTTTTCTTATACTGTATGTATTATAGAAATATATGCTAAGTTGTATTTTATATTATGAAATGTTAATCCACACTAAAAATAATAATATTATAAATGTGTAAGTACTAACTGTTTCAAATAACAAGATAACTGTCAAACCGACATATTTTTTACTTCGGTAAAGAAACGTAGCATCGACAAAACAATAAGGTGTGCAAATTACTGTTTGTACGTGATGAACCATAAACTTATAAAATATATAATATAATATAATATCTATATATACATATATAATATAATATCTTTATTAAAATTTCACTATTTTCTTATTTACACTTTTAACATAAATACAGTTTTTATTATTTTATTTTATTATATTTTATATTATTAACTGTATATTTGTAATAATGAAGATTAATTTAATGGTCCCTGATGAGAGTACAATCCTGACAATTTAATACCGTTGCCTCGGATGCGATTATCTTCTTATTTGAAACTCATAGTAACTCTGTTAACTTTCTTCTAACAATTAAATTTTTTCATCGATCGCAATAAACTTTTTCATAAAATTGGCCTGGGCTCTGGACAAGAACATAAGTTGGATTTGATCCTAAACATACCAAAAAACAAGCAGACGAAGTCGTATGTAAAATTTAGTTGCTCTCAGTGATTTATTTAGATATAATGTAGTTTTATGCGTTAGTTAAAAAAAGTCTGCACAGGAATAAATAAGTGTATATAACATAGAGAGTAAATGTTATTTTGATTCCAAAATCTTTAGACACTGGAAAGCATATGTGACATAATTATATATTTTTTTAAGTATTTGGTACGTTGAAGTCGTTGAATATTGTTCTATAAAAATGGCCTATCCTATTAGAGTTGAATTTATTACATAAATCATGTGACGAAAGCTAAAAAAAAATATTTTTTTTCTTTGTTTCGTAGCTCTTTATATCTTTCTAAAATACGTACAGGCTATTTAATCATAGTTGTTTTAAATAATTAACCCAATTTTATAAATCGCACAACGTTTTAACCAAACGTTTTAGAAATAGTAACTTTATGTTATTCTGTTAATTGTAAATGAAAAAAAATGTAAAAAAAACTCTGTAGTAATAATATGCATCGAAAGTCGAATTTATTAATTATACATATATTCGAATACTCATTTTTGTTTCATGAATGTATTTTTTTTTCTATTTGTTTTTCTAAGTTCGAATGTTAAATAAACTTACTAAAAATCTTATCAAGTTTTTATTATAGGTGAAGCACTTTAGTACCTGAAGACACGGTACGGTAACTATAAAATAATATTTTTAGAACACATTGCAAGCTTAGTCGTGACATACATTATCTTTCTTAATAGCCATTCCCACTGTGAGAATTTAGAATTTAGGCAAACTACAAAGGTGATGGTAAGGCTATATTTTAATTTATACATATATATATATATATATATATATATATATATATATATATATATATATATATATATATATATAATTGTATGTTGGTATGTATGAGAGCACCAATGGGTGTATTACGGCAGTTGCACTTGAGAACCAATCTCTAGCATTTCTACCATCTTGGATTACATCGTCATTTAATCTCAAGTGAGGTTGTGGTCAACCGCTAATACCTATTAAAATAGAAGGTACTTACGTATTAACGCCACCGCAACTGAAGTTGGTCAAGTGCAGACAATCTACACCTGGGCCATGTGATTTATATGTTGCCGTGTAGATTATAGGTGGACTATTTATTTTTCTTAATTTTCGCCGAATTGGTTCATTTGAGTTAGGTTAGACTTGCGAAACAAAGATAGTGCGGTGACGTTAATGAGTAAGTATAATACCAAAAAAAAACTTGGCACATAATGTTTTTTTTCGTGGGGAAGATATATGTTTATTTATAAGTCAGAAAGGTTAATTATTTTAAAATAAAGTATGTTATTAGCTTATTTAAATACGAAATTAAATATAATTATGATATGATATAATCGAGTGTTGTACAATGAAATGCACGTTTTCCTTCACCGAAAGCTTAAGCCATAATAAGATTCAATGAAACCTTAAATATGGTAAATACCTCTCTAAATCTAAATTATATCATACAAATTCATTGATTTCTTGAGAACCTCTATCCTGTGACATGTAGTCACTTTTATATAATACTAGCGGGCCGGCGGACGTTGTCCCGCCCTTATTATAAAAAAATCCTTGACAAATTATATACCAAAACCTTCCTCATGAATCACTTTATCTACTCGTGAAAACCGCCTGAAAATCCGTTGGGTAGTTTTTTGAGTTTATCGCGAACAGACAGACAGACCTGGTAGGGGACTTTGTTTTATACTATGTAATGATAATCCACTCCTTTGATATGACGTCATATATTTTAAATTCGGAAGCACTATTCTACATTTTCATCATATTTTTCTATTTCAAATCTATTAACATTTCATATTCTATGCTTTCCGTTTTCATTATAATCGAAGTTTACGAGTTTTAATACTTTAGAGCCTGTCCCAGATGAGGCGTTTTACGCGGGAGTCGACTCGCGCGACACTCGCGCGTACCCGAGATACTAGAGCTACATATATTCCGTCCAGATGGTGCAGCGCGTTTCCTAACTCCCGTGTAAAACGCGTGCAATGAGCGAGACTCTCGACTCGAGCGCCGCGCGCCTCTAGATACTCAGACCCCATTGCTGCGTCCAGTACTACGCGCGAGACAGTGGCGAGTCGACATAGTTGTCAGTCGTCTATCCGTACGACGTATCCCAGCGTATGCGACGTTTCGTTTCGGAGAGCGGATAGATCGGCGCATGTTCACCTCGAAAACATTGCGCCGCTTCACACAAGACCGCCCGAAGACGATAGCACCGATTTCCCTATTGTTAGAAGAAAGAAAATTAAATTACACGCACGCACACTCACTCACGTCTCAGAGAGCGAGTAACAAAGATGCACCCGATAACCTGAAGGAAGCCATCAGGCCTCCGCTACAGACGCACCCCTAGAGAGGGTGTCGAACCAATAGCCACCGTCAGAGGGTTCAACCCTGGTACGGTTTCCCCGCACCTGCAATCAAAGCAGGAGCGAGAAGATTGCGACGCACGACGTTTCGTAGGGTAAAACGCAGTATCTGGACGCAATATATCTTGAAGCGCGCGAGTCGACTCACGCGTAAAACGCGTCATCTGGACAGGCTCTTAGATTTAGATGTGACTTCACGTAGCTTGTGACTCGTTCCCCTTGTGACATAATTTGATACTGCCCTCCATAGCCGTTTACGTGTCACATATTTTATGGATATTCCTTGGATATTTATTTTTTATATCTTTATTTGATCTTTCAATTACAACAGCTATATTTCAATGAATAGATAGTAACTATAAATATCCTTAAATAATAAAGCCCACTATATATGTAATTACATTTTGACAATTGTACAATAATAATTAATAAATTTGTATGTTCACGGGAACATGAAATAGGGTTTATGTTATAATTAAGGCTTGCCATAAAAAAATGGTAAAATTAAGAAATAAGACAATTGAATAAAACAAAACTTAATTGTTAAGGTACCGTTTATTGATTAAGAATGTGAAATTACAATATTAAATCATTTTGTAAATGTAAATCTAAATTATATTTCGTTCACATAAAAAAAAAATATTAGATATTTTTTTAGCTCAGCACCACTTAAACTTTTCCCTACTTAGATTTCCAACTTAAGTTGAACTATTAATACACATTACGTTGACAAGTGACAATCGTACATACGCAGTAGTCAAATACACAATCATACAATTAATGCTAAGCATTTCATAGAAAATGAGCGAAAATTTATCATAAAATATACGCGATCAAACAACTATATCGTATTAATTATAGAAAATTAAATTATCTATTATTAATATATAAAATGGCGTAAACGATTTTATTCTGGAAATATAAAAATATGTCGACCATATTCTTAGTTTGAACATGTTAGGTACAGAATTACAAACCCTTTTTTAAACACATCTTGCACTTTATCCCTTTGCCCGTGATATCCCACTCTCACATAGCAATGAAGGCAAGATATACACTCAAATATTTGAACAACAAATATGTTCTTGCCTCGACTGCTAGGTATTATTTTAACACGTCACACTCTTAAACTTATATTTACAACTAAATTTAAGGAAATAAAATGACAGATTATTTATTTACTCTTATAAAATACGTTTAAAGTACATATCTTAGTATGAGCCCGCAATCCCTAAGATTGTAAGATTCAAATACAGTTATTGGTATCTAGTAGGGGTGTGCGAATATCGTTCGAATCGAATCGAATCGAATATCAAAATTTTCGAATTATTCGGGAACTTTCGAATAATTCGAATTTTTTTCAGGGTTTCTTATTTTCAATTTTCGAATAAAAATTTAACAGTCAATATGATTGCCTTTTTTTACGGCACTTCAAAAAATTACCTGAAATTCATGCTTCTAGACTAGAATACCCCCTTAATTCGCGAATTATTCGAAAACTTTCGAATTATTCGGGAACTTTCGAATAATTCGAATTTTCGAATTATTCGATTCGAGTTTCGTATCGAATATTAATATTCGATTCGGAACGAATAATTCGTAAGTTCGAATTATTCGCACACCCCTAGTATCTAGTCAAAAAAGTTAATAAACTGTGTACTACCATTAATTAATATCCCCAACTTTCTCTATCGAGTTGTTTTAGAACTGCCGCATAAAGTATATTAGTTAAAAAGCAATGAATGAAATATTCATTTTGGCACAAATGTTAGTTTTAAACCTATTTATATTAATCGTTATATATTTCGTAAAAGAATGGTAAATCGTAACATACTACAATAATATATTAATGAAGAAGAGATTCGAATACAGACATTTTCAAAGAACTTATGGATACTGTTCCTCAAAAACTTTGTTTGTATTTATTCACAAATGGACGGAATAGTTACACCTAAAATCGTTAAAACAATGGAATGTATGAACGATATATTCTTAGGGCAGTGAAAATATCACAAGATTCCCATTTGAGCATTTAATTACTGTTATCATTTCAACTGTTATAAATAACGTTATCGAAGTTTAAAACGTTATTTCTCCATCAAGCCGTTATCGCAACAGCTAGCTGAATAGTTTTATTAGGTTGACGAATTTCAATCGCGCCATTCTCTGGACGATGCTTGGAATGTCCTGACTTCAGATGTAGTAAACGTGGTCAGACCTTGAGGACCTGTAAGATTGTTGATTAAAAATAATATTGCTGTATCTAAAGATTTAGTTATTAATTTTTAAAACACGTGTCGCTACATTTCATAATGAGCTAAATCCAATTATCATCGTTAATATTATATATATGTTTATTTTTTTCACAAAGTTCGAAGTTCAAATTTTGCCGTTCCTAAGATTTTTATTTTTTTTATAATCCTCATATTTTACGTGTAAATTCGATAATCTTGAAAAATACCGTAAAATGTTAGAAACGGCCAAAATTGGATTAAGTTCATTTTGAAATATAACGACTCGCATATTGTGAGACAATATTTTTATTGCTTTCTCATATAATGTAAGTGAACGCTAAGGGGGTTATATAGTGGTTTATATAGTGTCAGTGTTAGATTTTACAACAAAGTCCCAAAGGATATTACCGATTTGCCGAATTGCGAATTTAAGCGCCATGTCAAGCGGGTTTTGGTGTCAAAAGGCTAGTATAGAGTGGATCAATATGTGAACGATGGTGATGTCTGGAATTGACTCATCTCTTTGCATCCATTAAAAACGTTTGTGACATGTACCTAATATATTCTAAATATTATATATGTTTATTAAAAAGATAAACCAGATCGAGTTTCTTGCCGGTTCTTCTCGATGACTGGATTGTTTTCCGATGGTAGTTTTGACGTTCATAAGTGCCTTCTTAAGGCCTAAATTGAATAAAGTGATTTTGATTTTGTTTAAAGTTCCAAATATGTTTCTGATTTTTTTTATTTTTTTTTAAACTGGTTCATCAAAATGACTGCACTGTACCTGATGGAAAGTACAGTACAGTCTATAAATAACGGCGACTGTCAATGTTAAATAGCAATGGCAGTCATCGCTATCGTGTCGACCTGCAAAAGTGCTTATTCACGCATCGTTTGAAGGACCCCATGTCATAAGAGGAAGGGAACGCAATGGCTGGAAGACGATTCCACATCTTCACAGTACGACAAAAATAAGAGCTTTCGAACTACTTCTACTACCTACTTTGATGGTAAATCCCGTTCGACTGCATTGACAGTATTCACACGTTTCCTACTTACAATTGTTTTTTAAAAAGCATTTTTGTAATTGTATCGTTATGATTTATTTAAATCGTGAAAAGTTCTATTAAATTGTGAGAAGATACACAATTGAGTCGTTACATTTCAAAATGAGTTAAATTGTGAGAAGATACACAATTGAGTCGTTACATTTCAAAATGAGTTAAATTGTGAGAAGACACACAATTGAGTCGTTACATTTCAAAATGAGTTAAATTGTGAGAGGATACACAATTGAGTCGTTACATTTCAAAATGAGTTAAATTGTGAGAAGATACACAATTGAGTCGTTACATTTCAAAATGAGTTAAATTGTGAGAAGATACACAATTGAGTCGTTAAATTTCAAAATGAGTTAAATTGTGAGAAGATACACAATTGAGTCGTTACATTTCAAAATGAGTTAAATTGTGAGAAGATACACAATTGAGTCGTTACATTTCAAAATGAGTTAAATTGTGAGAAGATACACAATTGAGTCGTTACATTTCAAAATGAGTTAAATTGTGAGAAGATACATAATTGAGTTCGTTACATTTCAAAATGAGTTAAATTGTGATAAGATACACAATTGAGTCGTTACATTTCAAAATGAGCTAAATCCAATTTTAGTCGTTTCTAATATTTTACGTTACTTTTCAAGATCTTCGAATTCTGTACATGTGAAATATGAGGATTTCAACAAAATTTTGAACTCCGTTCTCTATATAACAAACTGTTGATCTTAAAAAAAATGTTATATAAACGATTAAAATTGGATTTAGCTTATTTTGAAAAGTAACGACTCAATTGTGTATCTTCTCACAATTTTTCGTTTTTTAATACAATTTATAAAGCGCGTGTGGAGCCGCGGGTACAGGTAGTTTTAAATAAAAAGGAAGCGTTCCTACCTCTAACCCTGCGTTAATCTTAAAAAAAATGTTATATAAACGATTAAAATTGGATTTAGCTTATTTTGAAAAGTAACGACTCAATTGTGTATCTTCTCACAATTTTTCATTTTTTAATACAATTTATAAAGCGCGTGTGAAACCGCGGGTACAAGTAATTTTAAATAAAAAGGAAGCGTTCCTACCTCTAACCCTGCGACCAGGAGTTGGTGTAACATCACCATCAGGTACAGTCCATTGTTCCACCACCTCAGTGGCGGAACGTGCTAGCGATGGCTGACTCACAGATCGATGTAGAGAATTGCGCCATGACCTATAAGGGTATAAATAACACCAATTTACTCATTTCATATGTAAACTACGTATGTGAAAATAGTCCATAAAACGTAGGTATAATTAAGTAATTAAAGTAGAAATTTAGAAACTTAAGCTTAGAACGAAATAGAAAACGGTTATGATTTTTTAACAAATCCATAAGCATTTATCAGAAGGTCGCGATTCCGTAAACACTATAGCTATTATTGAAGTTATACTTATTGTCAGCGATGGAAGTATATATCTAAAAGAACGATTTTCAATGCGGCGTGTCTGATTTACAAAGGATATAAAATATGTATTCAGATAAGCAGAGAAAAAGAAAGAACTATACATAAAAGAAGAGGTATAGACGAGCATGATGGAACAAATGTACGTGTCTTATTGAATACAAGTTTCACTTTCTTTTCGTGTTTTTTTTTTTTTTTTTTTATATTATAGGAGGCAAACGAACAGACGGGTCACCCGATGGTAAGTGATCACCGCCGTCCATAGACACTAGCAACACCAGGGGAGTCACAAGTGCGTTGCCGGCCTAAAATTGTCGTGTATAAATTACAGGCCTTTTTTGTACTTTATAGGTGTTATTACAAAAAAGTTAAATAGGTATTAAATACTTGCTTTAAAAAGGTTTCGAATTAAATGCACCGCGCTCGCCCGAGGCAAGTTCGCGTTATCCTTTTTCGCAAGTTTAACCTAACGTAACCAAAGCGAGACAAAATAGCAAGATGGCGGCGAACATTCAGCGAGCGCGGTGCATTTAATTCGAAACCTTTTTAAAGCAAGTATTCAATACGTATTTAACTTTTTTGTGATAACACCCTAAAGGTTTTAGAATTTGACCATAATCTCGCCTGATGTAACATCAACAACAATGCAACATGGTATAACATAGTAAACACGGTAAACGGGAGCTGGCTTTCAAGTGCAACTGACCAGCTAACCTTAGGGTGTGGTAGCTAGCCAGACGGACATTAAAAATCCCTACCAGCATACTAGGGTTTCATCATGATATTTTCCTTTTATTTATTTATAGGTGGTAGAGCCACGCTGAAGCTATTACTGGTTTCAGCATGAATGGGTCAGCTCGCCCGCGGTACTACCACCCGACCCACAGAAACACCCACGTGAAGTAACAGTGCTTGCATTGTTGCGTTTCGTTCGGTCAGTGAGCGCGCCGAATACCCAAACGCCCCCTCCCCCCCCATCCCCACTCCTCCTTCTCCCAAACACAGTCTGACAACGTACTTGCGACTCTTCTGGTGTTGCAAGTGTCTATGGACGGTGGTGATTACTTAACATCAGGTGACCCACCTGATCGTTTGCTTCCTATGATAAAAAAAATATATTTCATCTTTATTGTACACCATTACAACACTATGAAATATTTGAAGTTATGTGATTAGTACAAAAGACGGAATCTTCACTGGAAGCTCCGACCGAGTTGCAAGGGGAACCTACGTCCATCGACGCTGTGTCCGAACACACTACTAAGCCATTATTACTCCGATAGTCTCTTTTAACATTCGACTCACATAGTAATTATTACGGGTAAATAATGCCTAAGTAAGGACAATTAAAAAAACTTACTGATTCTGGTGGAAAGGATGCTCGGAATCGCTGTCATCGTCATCATAGTACCGTCCGAGATGGGTCCCACCGGACACCTCTGAATGGGTATCTGCCTGCTCTCTCGCGTAGTCCACCATCATTTCTGACATAGACCTAGAAATAATAAGACGTACGAGTTTTTGGCGGGAGATCTTGGAATGTCATGTGTTTATTTTACTCTATATTTTAAGGGACTGAAAGGCGCTTTTTAATTTCTGCAACGCAATAGCGATGCACTTAGTGTTGCAGTTGTCCATAGGCGATGGCAACCATTTACCATCACGTGTGCCGTTTGCCTGTTTGCTGCCTTTTGGCATAAAAAAATATATTGCTAATATTTTACGTAATATAGTTTGGTTATTATGCACAAGTGAAGTTGATGGGGAATAATATAAAAAGATGAGATTGAATTATGGTTGCCGTCATATTACCGTTGACTGCTCAGTTGAGCGCCTTTCACTTTATCCCTACTTCGTGGCTGACTGTAATGCGATATGCGATAGATGAAGAATAAAATTTGAGGTGATGGAAAAAATATTAAAGTGAAACTTTCTCGTATTTTTTCGAAGCCATATTGGCGTTGGCTGCTCTGCCCAACGCCTTTCACTTTATCCCTAATCCGTGGCCACGCACCAGCTGTAATGCGACATGCGATAGATGGATGGAAAAAATTTGAAGCGATGGAAAAAACGATTAACTTTAAAATTTTTTATAGACCGGAAAATCGGAGAATTTCTTATAGATCGGCTTGTGGATGCAATACACAATACACTTCTAAGGGTTATACCTCATATCAACATGGTCACTTCGGTATGACGATCTGCGTGAACGTTGCGGCTCGCGCAGGGAGGTCGCGTCACTGTCGTACTCGTACAGAGTCGGGAGTGAGCTGCGTCGGGACCGCGAGTCCCATTCTGTCTTCTTGCGATAACGGTTCTAGAAAACAGAATGCCGTGGTTGAAAAGCATTAGAAACTCCGAAATACGTGAGTTTAGATGCTATAATTAGCTTCAATAAAACTAAAACATAATTGTCGGGGATTTAGTACCGCTAGCATAGATACAACATTATTCTTAATTGAAAATTAATCATGAGGCGTCTAAGTTTAATATGCAATGCTGAATCACCTCGTCGTGATTATGACCGAGGTCATATGATGACAAAAATTGTAAAATGCATACTATAAATTCCTTTACCTGATATTCTCTTTTTAGAATTATATTTGTTTACCTTCTAATATGAAAGTAGCTTCTACCGTGAGGTAACCTGTGAGGACCTTTAATTAAAATAGATACCGGTGATAGAAGTCGTCACTACACTCTTTGGACTGTTAAGAGTTAATCTGAAAGTAAAATTCTAATTTAGTTAAGTTCTTACCTTGGGTCTATCAGCAGGTGGAGCAAGGATGCGTATGATGACTTCCCATTTAGGTGGAGTATAGAGTGGAGCGAATCTATGATCATGCGCGACTCTAGTAAACTCCTCCCGAGTAGAGGAACGCGCCAGTTCGCGCCGCAGCGTGCTCTCGTGCGCGATCAGTTCACGCCAGCGGAGACGTTCTTCGCGTGTCAGTCGGAGCGAACGCTCAGTCTCTAGCAAAACCTTTAATCAAAAAGTACACGACTTAGTCTCGAATATACCGGATAAAAAAATAGCTGTAGCATATCTACACTATGCTCAAAGAAACATATAGAAGAGTTGAATATCCCTATTAATTATATTCTTAAAAAAATATCTTTAAAACAGCACTTCATCGAATCGAAGAACGAGACCGATAGAAAGCGATGTATAGGGTTAAGACACTACCATATAAGCATTAAGGTCATCGACTGGGAGAAAAAAACTGTACCTAAACAATCATGATAGTATACCTGATGGTATAGAGTTAGTTATCTATGGAATATAAAAACAGCAGGTTCAAAAGAGTCTGACTTTATTCCTTTATTTTGCGAACAATAAAAGGTGATTGTTAGATTTGTTAGCCAGTAACGATATTACGATCAAGCTGTGATACATCACATATTACATTCACAGTAAAACTAAAGAGAAGGAACTAAGCATTACAACAGCTTAATACATTATACAACGAGATGTGGAATTAGTCAGTGATGAAAAGAAGTTTATTATGAGAACAATAATAAAAAACAAAAGCCCAGAAACCACACCAGACCAGAAAAAAGAACAAACTATGACTTATTTATTGGCAAACAATGCGTCAACAACGTTACAACTCGTTCTACCCATGATTCATCTGACTTAGCAATAAGGTAGTAGTTAAAAACAATCAAAGCCCTAAATAACTTAAAGTTGAATTATAGTTTGAATCTCAAAATCAATATAAACTGTACATAATATAGATACTAATTAATAATGATACAGAACTAAAGATTGGAATCAAAAAATCTAATCACTTAGTTTTATCATTCAAATTCACGCTTGTGTACATTCCTCCTGCCCTTACTTCTAATCTAAAATATTTTAAAGTTTATTAAAATCTTTATTACCTCGTCCTGAGCTTCAACTTTTAGCACTCTTGTCAAAACACTCCAATTTAATGGTACAGGTGGTGCTGGTATAGGTTCTGGTACATCTTCATCGTCATCCTCACGGTAGAGAGGATTGCGAGCGGGAGGTAGCTCCGGTAATAGAGGCAAATCGCTAGAACTCGACTGATATACGTTACTTGTCTGCTTAATCAGCTCTGGAGAAAACAGGTCCGGTCCGCCTTTACCTGCAAAATAAATATGTAGTTAAGAGACTGTTAGGATCATCGTCATCATCAACCTATAAGAGACCCACTGCAGAGCTATACGCCTCTTCCCGAAGGAAGGTATGGGTATAATCATCGCGTCAGCCCACGATGTATTGACGATTTCAAACTCAGAAAAATCCACAGTTCTGTTTTCCCACATTCAGTAGTACTACAAGATGACATATCTCAAGATACATTTCTAAGGTTCAAATTTTCTGACGATGTTTTCCTTCGCCGTCAGCCGAGAATACCAATTTAAATTAGTAAGTGTACGCAAATTTGGAAAAATTACTTGGTACATGCCGAGGTTAGAACCTGTGGATATCGGATTGATATTCCGCCGGTCAAACAACTAGGCCACCACGACTCTTAGGATACTTTTCTTAAATAAACTATAATACTAAAATTTGACCACAATCTCACCTAACACTCAGTGACGAAGCCTAAAATAGTAAACAATAAGCTTAGAAGGGTGCTCTCGCAAGTATAGCTGCGAAATCACACATATGAGTGCTTTGCGATAGAATTTGAACGAAACAACTTGAGACTGTTAGTTAGCCAGATGGTTATTATAAATGGCTTACCACCATAGATGTTTTATCCCCGAAAGCTGAAATTCATTGTAGAATTCGGCCCTATGAACCTACTTCTGCAATTAAGACTAAGCTGGAATTTCAAGGTTTGGAATTTTTATCAATCTTTAATTTGAAATAATTCACTCTTTGTCCCTATTTCATTTATGTGATGGATATATTATAGAGTATCTGACGTTAAGTAATCATTGAAGACTACATATATTCTATCACAGACAGGCTTATACACCTAGTTAATTTGGTAAAGTTACCAACCAAGTTACCTTACCAACGAAATGCTTCAAATGACAATACAGTGAGTCAGCGATTAGCATTGAATACTTCTGGGCTTGGATAAAGGTTGCTCGCTCTTCACGTTGCATTGTACTGTGCTTACCATCAGGCACAGTACAGTCATTTTGTCGAGCTACAATAAAAAAAAAAACAACAGCGCGAACACTGATGGTTTGCGATAGATAGTTACGTCGGCACCACAGGTTAATCTTACAGATTGTGTAGGTGGTAGAGCCACGTTGAAGCTATTACTGGTTTCAGCATGAATGGGTCGGCTCGTCCGGGGTAGTACCACCCTCTCACAGAAAACCGACGTGAAGTAACAGTGCTTGCATTGTTGGGTTTCGTTTGGTCAGTGGGAGCGCCGGATCCCCCCCCCCTCCCCCCTTCCCCGTTCTTCCCCTCCCCCCCCCCCCCTCCCCCCCCCCCCCCCCCCCCAAAAAAGGGGGAAGATTGGGACGCCGGGGGGGGTGGAAGTGGATGGGGGGGGGGGGGAACATCACCAAGGGGCCATCCCCCCCAAAAAAAAAAAAAAAAACAGTGCTTCCGAAAATACTGTTATTTCTAATCAAATTCTGATATTACTACGGCTTATCATACTTTCTTTAAGAGTATAATTTGAAGTAAATAAAATCAGGATTGCTTATATCTTGTTACTCTCATCGTAGGCTCTCTGGCTATTGTTACCATTAGTACTTACCGATAATCTTCTGAGGCGGCAGCGAGAGTGGAACTCGCTCCATCTTCGGAGTGAGCGTCATGCCCGACGCGCTACTGATGTCAGAGAAGTTCTCCCACTGCGCTTCTGGCAACGTGTGGTTCCGTATAGTAACATCGAACTGTGGCGGCGGTGCTGGTACCTGTGATGAAAGAGAATTTAAATTTTTTGTAAAGAATACAATCGAAAATTTGCGTCCCCTTAAAAAAACGATCAATAAATTAGGGGCCTTAAGAAAACAGTATTAATGGAACAAGTTATAGAAACTGACTTTGGGCAGCATATGATACAAGGTGCTATAGATGGAAGGAATAACAATGATTATGATTATAATTCTATCTCTAAGAGCAATGGTAGTAGTCTTCTAAATATATAAAAGGCCAGTGGTATAATGTTTGCCCACGATGAACTCTAAAATTACTAGACAGAATTATTATGAACTAGCGGGCCCGGCAAACG
>AP028438.1:2139513-2222513 GCA_036509395.1 Antheraea yamamai | reverse complement strand
CTGTCGCGCCTGTCGGGGGCGTTGTGTGCGCGGTGCGCGGGGACAGCCGCGATAGTTCGCGGGGTGACCCGCGTTACCGCACAACACGCAACTTGGAGGTTCCGGAGTGCCGGGCGTGCGCCCGCACTCCTTCGTGGAGTGATCGCCCAGGCACTTGACGCACCTAGGGCGGAAGTGACAGTTACGCGCCGAGTGGCCGTAACTTTGGCAGTTATGACACTGCGACGGAGTATTAGTTTTACGCGGGGGCTCAACAGTGATGCCGCTGAGGCCGCAGACGGAGGTGAGGTTAAAAATAGACTTACCCTCTACTGTACGGTCGAGGAGGACCAAGACCATATTATAGGGGGCGCGGGTGCGTGGGTGGTACATCCGGTGTACCTCCCGGACTGGGAAATCACCCTCCTTAAGGGAGGCGGTGACGTCATCAATCGAGATCTCGGCTGGGACACGACGAAGTACTACTCGGAGGAGGCGTTCCTCCTCGAGAGCAAACGTGAAATACGCTAACTTAGATTCCCGAAGGAATCGAGTTAAATTGCGAAAATCTGTACTGGTGGGGACCTTAACCTGAATGCCCGCCGGAGTGTTGAGGGCGGACGTATAATTGATTTTTTGACTATTAAGCCTAGTGGAGATTGACGTCCACTGGGACTTATCCTGTATTGTAACAGGCGGCGGTGGGCGTGGCTTCTTTGCCTGAGGTTCTACGGAACCCTTCACTTCGCTCTGAGGGAGCGAGACAGCGACAGAGTTGGCTCCGCTCGCACGTGGTTTCGCGACTGCCGGTATAGCCGCGTGTTTAAGCACACGAGCGCCATCTGACGATTTTTCGGTACGGACTACCTTATCTTTATGTCCGGAACCCGAGTCGGACCCGGAGTCCGGTGAGCGCGCACCGCGAGTGCGTTTCGAGTGAGTGACGGTCTTGTAACCGTCACTGTCGTGCGCAGAGGTCGCGGGTGACGCGGGGATCGCGATCGACGCGGGGATTACGGTCGGCACGGCGGGCGCCGCCTCATCTAGCTCCATCTCGGAGGCGGCCTCCGAGCTGGAGCTTGACGCGGGAGCAGGCGCTCCATCCACCAGATTCAGCGGCGAATCCGGTGAATCCAATGACGACTCCGAGTCGGACTCGAGAGCTGCAAACGCATTCGACGTGGCCACGCGGGGCACATATTGAACGTCCTTCGTGGACGTGAAACAATGTCGCGCAAGAATAGCGTCGACGGCGTTTCCGTCGACGCCAATAGCCAATAAATCGTCACGGAGTCCTGTAAAAACACTATTGTGGGCCATTCTGTAGCCCAAGGGGGACGCGAACTAACCTCCCTGCCTTAAAGGCAGGGGGGCACGCCGAACGAAAAACTACGGGACTATCCCGAGTCCGGATCAAAAGAGCTGTTTAAAACGAAACAAATTAGGAGAAAAATGTAAATAAATACGTGAGCGAGACAGGGAAAAAATAATATAAGACTACATAAATAAACAAAAATGTAAATAGATATATAAAGAAACGAATTGAGAAATACGTAAATAAATAGATAAATAAATAAGTAAGTGAGTAAACAAATAATTATATCAAGAAATAAATAAAGCAATAAATAAATAGAAAGGAAAGGTCTCACTCAGTTCTAAGAAACAGAACGCAGGTGTGTAGCGCAGATGTGCCGAAACGGAACAATGGAAACGAGCACTCACGAAGTAATAACTGACGTCACTAAATCACGAGTATCGAAATCGCAGAGTGCAACGAGCGCGACGTCCGTCTCCCACCGTGGTCGGATCGGAACTCCATTATTAATCTACTATTCTCTTCATTTATGTACTTAAGTCACTTCGTCATTACATATTACAATAACTTTTGATAGACTGAACCGATAAAATGGTTTTATAATGAACGCAGTAGTTTTAGCAGTGATGCATGTTAATACAAACAGGCAGACAGACAGACATTTATAAAAATGATTTAAATGTCTTTTATTACTTATTCCTTGAGACAACTAAAATAAGTACAGACACGTTAGATTTCAATTCTAATTACAGTGGAACCTGGTTAATTGGGATCTCAAGGGACCCAGAATATTGTACCATTTATTGAGGGTTTCCATTAATCCAGTTTTCGAATTAGGCAGGTTTAAAATTATAGTTGTCTCATTTACAGAAGCTCCCGCTTATAGAGGTCGAAATGTACGGCTATTCCATTTATGCTATGCTCCCTACACAGTTCATCACGCGACTTTCCACAATCCTAATCTGATAGAAGTTTTAATTTTTCAGATACTGATAACGTTTTATATTTACGTTTGGGCATTTTGTACACTTTTACTCCCTTGTTTTTAGGTCAAAACCTGAGATAGTACTGACAAACAAAGCGTGTGCGAAAGACATAATGTTTGTAAACAAAAGTGTCAAAACCTATCCCAAACCCGATTAATTTGTCTCATTTATAGAGGGAATTGAGTTACAGAGCCCCAATTATAAAGGTAAGCATCGAATAAATCCTAGAAATCAGATCTCATTTAACCAGGTTCGAGAAGTCCCATTAATACAGGTAATTAAAAAAAAAAAAGTACCGGGACCTCATTGCAACTCTCAATAATAGACGTTTCTCATTTATCCAGGTCCCATTTAACCAAGTTTCATTGTATATGTATACAAGATAATATAGATTTTTAATTTCAGTATAAAAGACTTCAACGTCATCAAACCCGTTTAAGTCTTTTATATCACAACCCTCGTACGCAAGTCGACTATATGAATGCTAAGAAATAATTGTTCTCTTTAAATTCCAAACTCGACCGAGAATATAGAGTCAATAGATTGAAGGCAAATATTAGCTTTACCCGTTCAAGTACAACAAAAAAACTGTCAAGAGTGCTTTTTCTAAAAACCGAGAGGTTCCGTATATGTTAATTGAAGGAATTGCTCTTTAAAGTAAAGTTTATAAGGTAAAACTACACATAAGGATTTTTTTTCTATTTTTGTCTAAATATAGATGTCTTCATCATTTTTCATTAATTGTGCAGTTGAGAAATAAAAACCATAATAAAATTTACTCATTATTTACATAGAATTATCACCATTTGTTAACAGTATTACTAACTTTTCATAGTCGATGTAACCTCTACAAACAAAGTAAGTCTACAAAAATACTTTTAATTTTGTAGTAAAACTTCTTTAGGCGCGACTAGGAGGTAACTGGATATCATTGCAACGGAAGTCCGTTACGGCAATATGACGTCACGTTTCTGTACCATCCGGTTAGATAATAATTAAACATAATCAAAACTTCTATTAAATCATAATTAATTTAATTCATTACTTATCATAGTAATTTGTTCATACTTTACTATATTTATTTACTTTATAACAAAGAGTTGCTAATAATATTTCCTGTGTTATCTAAGCTCCGAATTAGCTGATAGATGACACTACAGATAATGAAGCTTTGATTGAATTTGTTACTTACTTACATTGAAACCAAATGGCAGCACGGTCGCGCGTACATATATACATAATTAATTCTATTGTATGATTTTTAAATTATTACTCTATTTAATATTTTTTAATAACTTGTTTTTCAAAAATTTTTGGTTGATTTGTTTATAAACAAACATATTTACTAAATATTTATTGACAAAATCAAAAATATTTAAAAAGTTTTACTTCAATCGCATGTGACGGTTACACGTTCTCCTTTTTTTTCTTAGAATAACATGTTTTTTTACGGAATTCTGAATAAGATATGAAGAGATATGGAAGTGCAACAAACTCGAGTCCGCTATTGCCAACCGTTGTCTTTGCAACCAATGTTAACCGTACAAGGTTTTATGACCACGACGAGAGATAACAGAAAAAATGCCCGAAACCAACACACAGTTCCAAACGTACGACCAGAAAAAACTGTTTTCTCGGCAGTTTATGGCAATTTAAATAGAATGATTTAAGTACTGATATTCGTGACTTTAATAGTGAACGGTCGGTTACCGTGACTTTGAACGTTTTACATTATTCTATACCACAACGTCTGGTACTTTGTTGCTATCTCAATAAAGTGAACGCACGGTACTTAATAGTTAGAAAGATGGAATCCAAAACCAACGCTAATGACCGAGAGAAGCCCGACAAGCAAAAGGGAGTCTTTATGACGCAGTGTTACCAACTCTCAAAAAATATTAATTCCTAAAGCTATACACAGAATACCTCTATAATCGCTACAATTCTTTGCAAGTTTCTATAAAATAAAAAAGAATTATTATCAAACTCAAGCTGACAGAAATCTCTAAAAATATATATTTTTTTAATAAAATACTACTAAAAATATTTTAAATAAATACACTTATTATAAACCATATCATTACATAGTATAAAACAAAGTCCCCTACTGCGTCTGTCTGTCTATCTGTTCGCGATAAACTCAAAAACTACCGAACGAATTTTCATGCGGTTTTCACCGGTGGATAGAGTGATTAATGAGGAACGTTTTAGTATATAATTTGTCAAGGATTTTTTCATAATCAGGGTGGGACAACGTCTGCCGGGCCCGCTAGTTAGTAACAAATCAGAGACTGATACTTGAGAGCGCCGGAAGCCCACTTCTCCTCCCACTCCAATACCTCCCCTGCCCCAAAAAGTTTGGCAACGCACTTGCAATCCCCCAGGTGTTGCTTGTGTCTATGGACGGTCGTGATCACTTAACATCGTGTGACCCACCTGTTTGTATGCCTTCTATGATATAAAAAAAACATTAATTTCACTACAGCTAATTGTACAATAAAAATATCTAAATAATGTTACATTTTATTGCTGAAAACTATCGTTTCTGATTCTGTGCAATTTTTGTCTCCAATTTGCGATTTTCTAACACACATTAATGAATTGTACAAAATAGTGTAAAAGTATTTATAATAAACACTCCTTTATAATTTTCCGTTTTATATTTGCAATTTCTTATCACATATCACTAGTTGCACAAAATAATATTCTTTGTTTCCAATTTTCAATTTACTTTCCACGCGTTAATTAGTCGTACAAAATATAAAAAAAGTATAGTTGTAATTTTGTGTTTACAGTTTACGATTTTATGCCTCGCATTAATTTATTGTATGAAAGGATTTTTCATAAATAATTTGATATGTTATAACTAAAAAAAAACTGTCATACGTAATTTTGTGTAATTTTTTAATTTTAATTTCAATTCCTGTACAAACACGTACGCGAGTAAAGCGCCTGCGTCTCACGAAACGCATGGAAAACAAAATTGCTTCTTTTTAAAGCTCCACACTTACGTATCGTTTGTTTATTTTTGCAAAGTGATTACGCGAAAGAGTATTTAAATAAGAAAATACTACTCGTAAATAGAGTTCCATATTTCTTATAAACATTTTTAACAAGAAATTTGTTAAGGATGGATGTATATTTGTAACTGTTTACGAAAATTTTGTCGACCCGAAAAACAATTTGTTTTTGACCAAGACGAAGACAAGGCAACGAGCAGACCAAAAGACTACCGGTTATTTGGGATACCTAGCGAATTGAATTAATGGTTTGCGTTAAATAACCTATTGCTAAATGCAGATAAACTAAATGTCTGAGATTTACTTTACCCAATGTTAGGCAGGTTGATAGTAGGAAAGATCAAGATCGAAAGGAATTTAGTAGGGTTAGTTGACAATACTATATTCATGGGAATTACACTAGATTCTAAATTACAATGGGGCGCTCACATTGAAATTGGCGAGCAGATTAATTTCTGCTGCATTCGCAATACGTAAGATTCGCCAGCTTACAGATATTACCACTGCTAGGTTAGTCTACTTCGCTTACTTCCACAGCTTAATATCTTATGGTATTCTGCTGTGGGGGACGGCTGCTGAGGTAGACACCATATTTTTATTATAAAAGTTCCAGATATATAATATGGGACCTCGCAAGTCATTAAAAACGATTGTATAATGTATTGGAAATATATATGTTAAAAAGGTGTCCTCGATCGAGTTTCTTGCCGGTTCTTCTCGGTGACTGGGTTTTTTTCGAACCGGTGGTAGTTTTGACGTTCATAAGTGCCTTATTTGGGCTTAAACTAAATAAAGTATTTTTAATTTGATTTTTGATTTTAATGTCAAGCGGATAGCCGTATGTCATCCAAAGATAGCAATGAAATGAAAGCGCGAGCTATCTCGTTAGTGGGGCCACCTTTTGACAACTTTAGTAAATGATTACGTATAATGTGAAGTCAGTTATGTCGTGAACAATAATTCTTTCATGGAAAAACTTCTAAACAAACTTTGAAGATACTTTACAGTAATATATCTACCTTATACACCAAAATAATATAGAGTAATGTTTAAAATGACCAAAACACGATGATAAGTTTGAATACATAGTGTTATCAAAGGACCGTTAGAGTTGCACGAAGGTTATGATGCATGGTGTCATAATTTATTAAAAATATACGTTTGTAAGAAACACATCAATAAAAATTGTCCGTAGTTTATATATACTCATATATTAAATATGTCGCTGCAAATGAAATTAATTACAAAATGATACATCAACACAACGTTCGTTATTATCGAATTACTTTTACGAGTCGACACAAGTCCTGACTACTCGTGATTACTCTCAACCTTCAATTAACCGGACAGATCATACCCGATCACTGTCAATGGCAACTACGTATTACACTGTAATTTATAATGCTGTGCTGTAACTGTTATAATACACGTATCACATGCGGCACGACAACTTGTTACGTCAAATTATCGTGTATTTCAGAGTGGAATGGGAACACACGAGAGGTCCGCACGCGATTTTCTGTCCGTCTAATTTATGTCAATTTTTTAGAAGCAATATCAGAGATCCCGAAGCAAGTCGTGCCTTAAAAAGTATAATATGAATCTGTAGAGAGAAATAAAATGTTTGTTCCTCGTAATAATTTATAAATGTAATTAATTATTGTAAATAAGTCATATCTAGGGCATGTTATCATATGTCACGGCAAGAGTCTAGCATCTGAGATACAGGCCCGGCATAATTCCGGCGCTAGGATACATAAATGTGTAGCAATACTAAGTGTCTTAAGATAAAGCTTCTCTATAACATAGTGTACCTTTTTAATAAAATAAAATAATTATTATCTAAATATATAAACATCTAGTATCATGATGTCTATTCACGATGACATCTGAAACTACTTCACCGCGCTTCATGGTATTTATGTATAATTCGGTGCATCTTGAGAGATAATTTATATTTCCATTAATGGCCTCAATGTCTTTTCATTACAAATTAAAGTATTGTCAATGTTGATTGTAAGTTTCGTCAGTCTCGAACAGATGGCGCTTTAAATTAGTTTGTTGATAGAAACATGAGCGATCGACTGCTATAGATATCTCATAGATGGCGCCACGTTTTGAATTTCTTTTTCAGTTTTCATTCTCATGTAATAACTGAGCCACAGCAACGCGTGGCCGGGTCAGCTAGTCTATTTATATAATTTTTATTGTAGATACAGGTAGCCCTTTTAAATTATATGATTAGTACAAAAAGCGGCTGCAATGCTCATAGCAGCTCTTGCAGGCAACCTTTGTATGGACATATTCCAAAGCGAACAATCAGAGATATTTTGGATTTACTTTGATTTATACTTTAAATTTATCGAACTTGCCACCGACGTGAGAACCGCTCTAGATATATAATATCATACTAGAACTTACTTGATATATCGAGGCTGTTCATCTTTCATGTTTCGAATGATAGTCACGAACCTAAGTTAGGTATTTAGTTAGATTTTACCTATGATTATTCGTTCCTATTTAGAGTGGTAATTGCACTTCTTAGATTACGTTTTAGCTATGACTTTTCCTTCATACCTCTACAGTTAGTTATATCTATCAGGCTTAGTGTTCATTTTACTACTGAATTAAGCCCCGATCTATAGCCATATGTGTTAACTTAATTTTAATTATAAATGTGTGTATTTTCATTTATTCGACCCACCCAAAGTATCTGCTTCAGTAAATTGTTACTCATTACATAACAAACATGCAATAAATTACTTGTTATTGCAAAAAAAAAACGCTTGTAAATAATAGTATTATAATTCTTTACAAATAAACAAAATCATTTCCTTTGATTTATTTTCTTCCTTTGTTTTCTTTTACCACTGAGGAACAAATGAATATAGAAAAACCGACATTTGACATGCACAAGCATAAAATTGCACGCTATTAAAACTTTTTTACGAGCGTGCCTGCACGCACCGACTTTGTGGGCATGAGTACGTAAAAATTAAAATTCTAACATTGTTCTGTAAAGTGCTTTTCTCTTTACTGAATTATTATAAGGAAATAAAGTTTATAATTGTGTTTGTGAGATGCAATATCTAAAACTACCGATCGGTTTCTAAAAGTTCCTTCAACGATTGAAAGCTTCGTTATCCTTAAGTGATATAAATTATCTTTAATTATTTCATAATTCAATTAACAGATGGAACTGTTTTAAAAACCTATTTTTATATAACACAGATTATGAAATTACATCTGACTCGGCTGTATATTTTACTTACCCTTGCCTTTTCTTTACAAAAGAAAAACTGGAACCAAAAAAGTATATACATATAAATACTATTGTTATATAAATACTACTATCTATGGTTTGTCGGACAATATCTCTTAAAAAGGTTAAACCGACTTTGACTAGACTTTTACTAACAGATAGGGTTTTCTCAAATTATTACAGAGGTAACTTAAAATATGTGAACGAATTTTAAGATGTAACTACCAAAATTAAAGATAACCTATAAGACGTATATTCCATAAGGCAGCAAAATTATTTTCACGTGAATGCGGTCACGGGTACCACCTAATTGTATATATTATAATTTGTAGTACTTTGGTAATCATGAGGAACATTTAAAACTAAGCTTTATCACGACCGATTATATACATATATTTTAAGTTACATCATGGCCTTATATCAGTTCAAACATTAATAAAAATCAATTTTATAAATGAATATACATTAACGCGGAGGGAGTTACTGGTGGTTGCTAAAGTTATTGTAAAGAAACTTTATACTTTATAAGTTTTCCCGTTCGAACAGAGTATAACCTGATCTTGAATTGCGGTGTTGTCTGGTATGGTAAATACACGAGATCTAGAGGGAGACAGGCTCTCAAAGGTAGATACCACACTTATAAATGCTCGGCTACAGATTTCCAACTTGAAGCTGGTAGCCCTACCACCATGGTATCATCACGATGTTTACCTAAAGCTTCGTGTCATTCGGAAAATCAGAATCAAAAATACTTTTTTCAATTTAGGCCCTGAGAAGGCGCTTATAAACGTAAAAGCTAGCATCTGTAAAAACAACCCAGTCATCGAGGAGAGTCGGCAAGAAACTCGATCTGATTTATCAATTCCTAACACATGTGTTTTGCAATGCATATAGCAGGGCATCGTTTCCATACGTCACCATCGTTCACATATTGGTCTACCCTGTGATAGCCTTTAGACATTAAAACCCGCTTGCCATGGTGCTTGAACCACTATCCGGGACATCGGTAATATACTATGAGACTATGTTGTACAATCTAACACAGTTATTTTAAAAAACTGTTACTTAGTGAGCCTAAAATATGAAATGACCTAATTTATTATTGTTTCTAGTATTTTAATAGAATTTCAAGAAAGGATTCGAACCCAAATCGATCAATGCATTGTCCGAACACGCAAACCACTGAGCTATTATCGCTTCAACGTATTGAATTAGCGTTAGCAGAGTATTTATATTTTGACATATTTGTCAATAAAAACCCATATAAATCCATTGAGACAAAAATGAGTATAAATATTAATAGAAAAATAAAAATATGAATCCAGAAATTACAAGTATATTAGCACCATTAATCACTAACTGTAGACAGTAAACATGGCCGCTTATAGTATATTGTATTTGCTTAGGAACGCATACTTCTTGTTCATTCGAATTAAACTTTATCAGTTCTTATTCCGTTAAAATAAGAACTATTATTCCGTAACATTTTATAAGTAGATTTTATGGTAAACTTTGATGACAATCAGCTGACTCCCTGCCGTTTTCTGAACGCAATTTTCATATTAGGATTATGCAATTCATTTATTGGATTGTATGAAAGCATGAATAATACATTATCTTGTATTATAAGAACGCTATTTGTTCAGTGTGAATTGAGATATTCTATCGTAGCTGATACGTAGAAAATGTTTATATTAGGGTTATCACACGCCGATAAAAAATATTAAAACAAATAATTTATATACAGAACTCCAAAATGCTTCCACAATGGTGTTTTTTTTCTTAAATTTACTGTATATCTTAATTTATTTTTTCTATAATTATGTTACCTAGTTGGTCGAAATGCGGCCGTAATTAATGACTTTTTAAACTTTTTATACTAGTACTCCATATTATTACAATTTCTATTTTTTAAATTAATTTTAATGATTTAATTTGGCCTTTATAATATTTCTAAAATCTAAAATGATATTCAAATGATTTAAACATCTACTTCCGGTACCACCACAATATATCACAGACGCGACCGGAACATTAACAATATCACCACCCTATTTGAAAGTCCGGCCTATAAAAGGTAAGATTTCGTTAATCGGATGCTCATTTCTATGTCGAAGTTATTGTAAGGCAAAGCTCTGCTCGGACAAATAGTCACAGAGCTTACAGCGTATTAATTGGTTTTCCTGACTAACCGATTATACTTGTGTTTATTGCAATATGAACTTTAACTATGCCAAATTTCACACAACTCAGTGTGCGCAATGTAATTAAAAAGGATACATTTTTTCCACTTCTTAATATAAATATACTAAATGCCCGCCCTTGCTTCGCTCGGATGTACTAAGTTATTTACACCAAATCTTCCTTTTACGAAACGACTATGCGATGATAGATAATATTTTTACAAAACTCCCTCTTCTTTCTCACTCGCTCGCCATTTTTTTGTATGGAGATTTTTTAACCCAAATTTGTTCATTTTTTTGTATGAATTTTCATCCATTTTCTTTCATACCAATACTGTCTTGGCTATTACACACAAAAACATACATTCGGCAATTGATTTTTATTTATGTAGTTTAAAAAATATATAATTTTTGAAGTGAAAACTTCTTGAGCCGCGTTGAGCGGTATTTTCGGCAGCAGATAAATTTATCATTTCGCGTGATGACATGCTACGTAAGCACGACCGGCCTTATCGCGCTTGCGCGGACTGCGTCACACTAGCGACGCGTAGTATGGTGGTCTGTGTACATGTAATATTGATATTTTACAGCTTGATTGATTAATAGATTTTATAAAAATGTATATAATTTTTGCTCCGAGCGCCAATAGATATGACAACCTACTACCGACACTATAACTAATATGAAAATTCAAAACAGTTTATTTCATTTTTTTGAGTTTTCACTTCTGTCAGCAGTCTTTATGACTCTCTCGATTTTTTTTTTAATTAGCGAATGCTTGCTGACCTTAAACAATAGTGAAAATAAGTTTAAAAGACGTATAATTAAGATATAATACGATACCTCGATTTATTTCGTGCCTTCTTTGCAACACACCCTATTTGAGGGCGGCATTGAAGACAGTTGCGTTCGTAATCTGTAACAAATTAAGGAATCTCTATTAATTTACCGTTCCGCTATTCATAAGTAACTTTGTTTAATAGCTTACCAAATAATATTAATTCTCCATCTATGACCTCTTGGGATGGAGAAATTTTGATATGGTCGTCGACAATTTTATTTGTATATTTGATAAGGTCAACATTTACTGTTACTGTTTTTTTTTCTAATTTTGACCATATTAAAATATACAAAATAAATTTTATATAATAAGAATAGTAGATGGGGATTTAATAATATTTGGTAATTAATTATAGAATAAAACAATCTAGATAAAAATTAATTTCTAAAAAGTGTAAAGTCTCATGGTGGGAAACCTGTCATAGTGACTCACTTTTGATTTATTATGTCTGTATCTGAGATAACAATACCGTCCGGCGGTAGATTGATGAACTTTTAGGAATCCCACCGTTTTTGGATTGCACTGTGTTTAAAACCATAATGCAGTCACTTTTGTATTGGTCGTTTAAAAAAACATTTAGCGCAGTATTAGTTTTTTTACGCTGCCGACTACTTTTTAAACATCTAAAGACTCCAATTTGAGACGCGTATAGAATGTTGATGGACTCTGCTGTCTCATCCGCCGCGTACTCGTCTGTTGAATAGGGGCACCATGATTTCACTTATTTCTACTTTGTTCAAAAACGCAAACTATAGTGTTGACAGGTGTTTTATGAATTAGACATATATTAGTTAGTGTATAATTTATTCTACTTTTATTTACTCGTGTGAAAGTATGAAGAGCGCAGTCGTGCTTTCACAGTTATGTAGTAAGTAGTGTTTGAGCTAGAATTGTGCATTAGCTAATCCTGATGCACAGTTATATATCTGTCTCTTTTCTCCATGTTACTCCTTCCATTTTCCATTTTGATTAACGAACTTTATGGCTAGTTAATAACCTAAATTAGTTAATACACATTTATTACTGAATAATTAGTGTTCGCGACATCGTATTTATGAAAATGGTTTTATTATTGCATATGAGATTCGTATTTTATTTGGATTTATTGTATTTATTATCATTTGAATATCATTTTACTTTATAAAAATATTATAAAGGCCATATTAAATCATTAATATTAATAACAAAAATAGCAATCATTACAGTACGTTCAAGTCACCTTGTCACAAAACCAAAAATAAATAAATAAAAAAGAAAAGAAAATATCCTACATATAGATAACAGCGCCATCTACTGAGTCAAACTATAACTAAGAAAGATCGATGTGGTCTCAAAAGAACCAAAATAAAATCAAAACACGTAAACTAGAATTTTATACACAACGGTAATAAAAAAAAAGTTATATGAATAATTATTACATACTTCATCTAATCAAAAATAGTGTAATGTGATACATAATTAGATAATAATGATAATTCCATTGCACTACAAAATACCATAGACACGTAAACCTACAAATACAAAAAGAGAAGTTTCTAGACTATTGGGTATAATAAACATTACCGAAACATTCAAAATAAACTTAAACTCGAAACTTTTGTTGTCTCGCAAAAAATACTTCGTATAGGCAAAAACACTGTCTCTGTTTTGAGAAACGTCACGTGCTAATTTTTGTCCGGGACATGTCTAATTTATTCCCTAAAACGATGGTCACCCCAAACCATTATATTGTTTGAGAAGTCAAACTTTTTACTCGTATTCCCAGGAGTTGAGCCAAGGTCCCACCAATGTGACTCCATTGACATTACCCAGCCGGTTTCGACGGGGCGTTGTTAAGTAAATACATTCATATTTATACACAATTTAACCTTTATAGCTTTCAAAATAAGAACTATTTTTAAAGAAATTATGCAAATGACCAATACGTTCTGAGATGGAAAGTGTTCTGTTGCCCTTGGAATCGCCTTTGTTTTATGATTTACATACGGAAAACATATATTCAATATTATATATAAAATTTGTTATTTAAAACAAACAAAAAGTGGTTTTTTTTTGTAGCTACAGTAATGGACAATTTGCTCAATTGAGCATCAGTAAATAAATCTTAGGTAATACCATAAATGCGATAGTGAATTTGTTTGTCACGCTTTCACGCTATAACTATTCCACCGATCGTCATAAAATTTTGAATTGACGTTTCCTAGGAATGGGTCAAACCTATATTAGTGCGAGCGAAGCCACGAGAAAAAGCTGGTAAATATATTCTTTTATTTAATACTTTGTAGGTGTCAGCGTTTAAACACAATCTCAATGTTAAATGACGACGTAGTAGAAGATAACACACCAAACCTGGAGGTGGCTGGTTCTCAACTGCAGCTGCCGGAACACACCAACAGGTGCTTGGCGACACAATTTCAACTTGAGGGTGGTAGTTTGGAAAGCGGACTAATGCCCGGTTTCTGAGGTATTTTAATTGTAGTTTATCTGTTCAATAGCGTTATCGGTTCGATAACGTGTCTAATTGCGTTTCTGAACACAGAATCATACGATAAATGTCAGTAAAACTCAAAGGGCCTATTGACAGTTTATCTTATGGATAACTTTGTTGAGTAAATAACTATTGGTAGTGTAAACGAGTACTTCAGAAACTGGGCGTTAGAAAAAACACTACCACCGTGCCACCGTTTCATCACGATATTTTCCTTCATCGAAAGCTCCGACTCGGTTACAAATATTCTAATCTACGTCATTCGACGTTGTATCCGAACACGCTATCAAATAAGGCATCATCGCTTCAAATATATTCAATATATAACTGTAATATAGTGATATATAACTCCTTTTCTCATTCGTACTAAAACATTATACATTCTATAAGTATACTTTGTAAGTTAAAACAGCAAGGTGTTTAGGTTTTGCCGTGTGTCAAAGAAAAAGTCATACACGTAAATGTACTCTAAAAAATATATCCTTTGGGTCTCTCGGATAATAATAATAGGTCTATATCACGAAATGATTTCTGGACAACCAGTTAATTTGATTAGTTATTATCCGCAGGAATTGTACCTCTCATTCCCCTACACATGCTCCCCGGGTGTTGCTAAAGAATAACAAATTTTGGCCGCTGCCCTGTTCACATATACCTGAAGACTGTCCGAAAGGCCCACGCAACGCCTGAGTAATCATTACTAACTTATATGGACAGACTAGTACTATATTTGGCATCTACATTTAGTAATTGGTTGATGGCTAGTATAGGCATCATTAACTTTTAAATATTACTAAATGTCGCCTTATTCACAAAGTTTGGGACTAATTTTTTTTTTCTAGCGTTTTCCAGTGGCTTCGCACGCTTTAATGCAGATCGACCTATCCATCGGTAATAGTACTTTTTTCTGGTTTAAATGTACCTTATGATATGGTATAGGTAGCTATAACTATTTAACGTGTTCATCTGTGACGTGTTATGTGTGTCTGTGTTATTAGTTTTTTCTTATAATTTTGTGTTATAACATGACCGTATGAACGTCCGTTTATTCATATGGGCACCCATTGAAAATCAGCGCTGCAGTACTGCTGTACTGCACTTATTTGCTGAACGGGTTTGCCAATTGTTGGAATTTTTTTTTTTCATTTCTCAAACGTATCTAATTTTTTTTTTGTCTAATTTAATTTAATTGTATGGTTGTTCCAACAGTAAAGTATTTTTTTCTTTCTTTCCTTATGGCATTTTTATAGCTCTGATAAAATGTAAAAAAAAAATAATTTAACAAACAAACAAACTCGCATTCGTATAATATTAGCTAAGAGAAGATAAGAAACAGGAACAGTTCCAATTATCTCTGCAATAGGAATTAGGGATAGATTGATGTTCGCGTTACGAAGTCAGCTAGTCGTCGCAATTTGTTAGCTGAACTGCAAGTTAAGTCAGCGAGCAGTAACAGCTAGCTTAGGCACGACACACGAACCAGTATTTCTCGTTTCGCTTCCGCAACATATCGCTACAAGTGGACATTTAACGAACACGCGACTATTACCTCTGCTTCATAATATGTTAAGAAGCACTTATTAGGGAGTGAACATCATTTATATTTAGAAACGTTTGCAAAAGATATGTCCTTAGTGCAGCGTATAATTGCAAGTAAAAGTACCTTCATTCTAATTGTAAATTTTATAATAGAATTGTTTATATACTAAAAACTTGTAAGATGTTAAAATACAAACCGTGCCCACGATTCTACTCGCATGAACTTTTTTTTTGGTTTCTATTTTTCTTTTTTGGCAACCAATCTTTTAGATTATTACTACCCTTGTCGAGTAGTTAATAGTATTACAAGTTCTTCTTCCATTTCATTTTTGGCAACCAGTCTTCTAGTAGACTATTACTGCCATTGTCAAGTGAGTGTCGATATTACAAGTATCTTGATATAATTTCAATGAACTAACAAGATGGTGGCCATCTTGTTAGAACTTTCCAGGGAGTTTTTGTGGCAAGTCAGAATCCATGGTCCGTGGTATTATTTCCCGGTCACTTCACTTATATACAATAACTAAACTATATTAGGTAAAACACCACCGACTTTACAAAATATAGAACCAAATAACACAAGATTATGAATAAAATATAAAATCAACTACATGACATTTCAAGATCCCGCCAAAAACTCGGTTTCTGTTTTTTATCATTCTAATCAAAAGGCAAAGGTATCTACACCGTGCAGCCAACTGCCAATTCTGGAGTAAATGTCTTGTGATAATATTAATGTTCTAACCAGGGGATCACCCTTGTTAGAACTTTCAATGGAATTTTTGTGTCATCTTAAAATTCATGCTCCATGATTCCCATCCATTTCACTTATGCAAAATCACATGAACTATAAAATGTTAATTATTTATCCATTAGGTACTTTTTACGGTTGGGAAGCGATTAGTTTGATTTATGTATATATAAAGGTTAGATTTTTGGTATTGTCGAATTTTCGATGCAATTTTAAATAATCATTTACTAAATTATATTCTTTTTATATATAAACAGGCAAAGACAAAATAGTTCAGTAGCTTTATCTCTTAAGTTTGTCAACCAATATTCTTCATTCGTACTTCGTTTAGAAACTAAAGTCGAACTTTAGTCTTCATCTTTTATTTTATTGTTGGCAACAAGTTTTCTAGTAGACTATTAATGCCATTGTCAAGTGAGTAACGATATTAGAAGTTTTTTGATATAATTTCAATGCATCTTGTTAGAACTTTCCTGGGACTTTTTGTGGCAAGTCAGAATCCATGCTCCGAGGTATTATTTCCGATCCACTTCACTTGTGCAGAATAGCCAAACTATATTACGTAAAGCACCACCAGCATTACACAATATAGAGCCAAATAACACAAGATTATCGACAAAATATAAAGACCACTAAATGGTATTCCAAGATCCCGCCAAAAACTCGCGAACTTTAGTCTTGTCAATGAAAAATTTTTGGAATTTGTTTTTTCCTTACCATCGATGAGTGAGTCTTTAAGTCTACATTGGTCACTTTACAATCATTCTACCTATCAATCGACTAAAATTGTACACTCTTTGGTGAAAAAAAGTAATAGTATGAAACTTAAAAGAACAAGAATTAGATCGATTTTCTAGCACTAGTATTGTGTAATATGTACTAGAGTAGGTAAGATACGGTAGAAGAATATGCTGGACGTCTTTTAGTACCGACTTTATTCAATTTTAACCTCATGGTTTGATACATATATTACCGGTTAATCGGTTATATGGTTTTCGAGTTATAAGGACGCCAGTGGAGAGACAGACAGAGAAACGTCTTTTATAATATGTAAGAAAATAAAAATTATAGCGAGCTGTTTCCAATGACCTGTTCGCGATACTTTGTATTCCGCGCTTCACAAAAATTCTCTGAACTCTTCATTCAAGTAAAATTATATACGAATGTCATTCCATTTATCTGGACCATGTTAAAAAATCTTTATGCTTAGGATCGCTTCTATTTCTTAGAAGCTCTCATGAGATGTGTGACAAGATATGAAACTGATGAAAGGGACGTGCGCTTCTCATGACATTCTCTTTATTATACCGAGGTATTAATATTTGACTATTGCACGTAACGTTTTAATCACTTGGAAAGGAATTAATGTAGAATGTCTTTGTGATTTAATCAGTATCACCTCGTCACTGACATCACGACGGTTTGAATCTCGCACACGATAATTATTTGATTTAAGTAATATTACACGTAGCGTTTTAACAGTTAAATAAAATTAATGTATACATATAATACGAATGTATGAATTGTAGGTGGTAGAGCTACGCTGAAGCTATTAATGGTTTCAGCATGAACGGGTCGGCTCGACCGGGGTAGTACCACCCTCTCACAGAAAACCGACGTGTAGTAACAGTGCTTGCATTATTCCGTTTCGTTCGGTCAGTGAGAGCGCCGGAGGCCCACCTCCCCTCCCTCCCTCCTTCCCTTACCTCCCCTCTCCCCCAAGACAGGTTGGAAAGGCACTTGCGACTTCCCTGGTGTTGCAAGTGTCTATGGGCGGTGGTAATCACTTAACATCAGGTGACCTACGTGTTCGTTTGCTTGCTATAATAAAAAAAATGTGTAAATCTAACGTGACTATACTTTTTAGATTTTTGTAAAAAAAAATTGTTGCAGGTGTCTAGGAATAAGTAATAAAATACATTTCAATCATTTTTAGAAATGTCTGTCTGTCTGTTTGTTTGAACACGCATCACTGCTAAAGTACTGCTTTCATGGTAAAACCTCGCCAAGAGAATCATAAAGCATATCGTCGAGTAACATTTAATCTATATTTCATTAAACTTGATTCATTCTATCAAAAGTTATTATAAATTTAATGACGAAGCGACTCAAGTACCAGAGAAAAGTAGATAAGTAAATGAACTTATACTTTCAGATGATTTTATTAATAACTGTTTTTTTTATAAAAAGCTTCCACGCGGACGAATTCGTGCGCACAGCTAGTATAGAGTAATAGCGTTGTGATTCGATCAGTATCACCTAGTCGCTACCACAGCGCTGATCGTTGTGGGTTTGAATCCATTAGAAGATAATTATTTGTGTGATCCAGTTTGAATGTACGTTTTATTAGTCAATTGTATGATTCTAGAGTGCCCCACGATATATGACTTATTTCAAATACCAGGAAATGTCTAAAAAATAGTTATTTGAAACAAGAAAACACGTGCGATATGTAAATGGCGTCTCGTATTTTTTGTTCTTAACACGTGTTGCTAGTTCACGTGTCAGAACGATATAGGTAACATGTCTTCATCACAACATCTGTGTGTATAAAACATTGTTTTTTACGTTAATTTTGTTTACTATTAAAGTAATTCAATACAATGGAATAGTATATTTTATTTGCGCGCTCAAAAGTATTATGCAGTGTTAAAGTTACTGTCAAGGGCAAATAGTGTGTTCGCCACAATCTTCAGCCACATCGTCGCTTAACTTCGAGAAAATTAATGAGAGTTTTCGAAACTTTTAAAAGAATAAAATACATGACAGATCTCTTTGAAATGAAAGGCAGTGTGATTTGAAATAGACGTAAAATTATATAGGAACGGAAAACATTAAATATCGTCCTTTACGTCCGAATTCGCAGAAGGAGGGTAAAATGCGTTTCAAATGTATGTATTTATGAGGTACGGTATAGTCTATGCGATTTGATGGTTTTTTCCATACGAGCTGTTGCTAGATTTGTCTTAGTTTTGAAAATAACATATTCCTTACAATATCTTAGTGTGATGTCTATAGATAAAAGGAGACGAGATAAAAATATGTTTTTTTTTATTATAATATTAATATTCAATACAAAAACTCGTTCGTTAATTGAACTAAAAGATTTCTATTATTTTTGCATTCCTTTATTTTTTAAATAACATTACTTATTCCCGCATGTAGATAAGCAGATACTTAGGTAGTTATTAAATGTTTAATATATATCTACCTATTACATATTTTGACTACAGTAATTGCTTATTTTAATTATATATCTTATAATATTCCAAATAGATATTCATAACTGTAGAATAATTTAATATTTAGCAATTAAACGATTCACTGATAAGTCAAGTCCTCGCCAAACTTTTTGACCGCTCTGATTACAGTTGAACAGAACATAAATTTAGGTATACATAAGTATTATACTATACGTATAACATCGAGACATCTTAATGATAAATAAATAGAAATTGTAGTTTCCTATAATAATAATCTTTACTTTGTTTTCCATTAATCTCTTGACTATTACGTGCAAGCCCGACATTACGGCTATATTCAAAGATTGACGAAACAATATTAGCTGATTCGCGGAACTGTTAAAGATAACCGTTACTGGTATCTTGTTAAAAGAAGTATATTTAAAATTATATACGTACTCATATCAATGTTTCATATTATAGTCATTTGTTTATTCATATCTTTAGTAATGTGCGTATATCATCGTCAATTAGCAACATGAACCACTTTTAGAAATCACTGGTATAAAACTGTAAAATATAATAAAATCAGCAGGCCCGACGGACGTTATTCCACCCTTATAACAAAAAAAAACTTCGTTAATTACGTATACCTAAACCTTCCTCATGGATCATTTTATCTACTGGTGAAAACCATATAAAAATGATGTCAGTTGTTTTTGAGTTTATCTCGAACAGATATACAGACAGACAGACAGACGTGGCAGAGGACTTGGTTTTATAATATGTACTGATAGCCTAACTAATCTATACATATAATAAAAATGTAAATTTAACGTGTCTGTACTTTTTCGATTTTCGAGAAAAAACTGTTGCAGGTGTCTGGGAATAAATAATAGAATACATTTCAATCATTTTTAGAAATGTCTGCCGGTTTGTATGAACACGCATCACTGCTAAAGTACTGGGTTCACAATAAACCCTTAGCAAGAAAATCGTAAAGCATACTCTCGGGAGTAACTTAGTCTTTGTTTCATTAAAATCGCTCCACTCTATCAAAAGTTATGACGACGCGGCGTAAGTATGAGAGAAAAGTAGACAAGTAAATGGACTTAATATATTCAGATGACTTTATTAATCACTGTTTTTACATAAGCTTCCACGCAGACCAAGTCGGCGGGCACAGCTAGTATTATAAATAAGAATGTAAGTTTTCTTATTGACACTACTTTTACTCGGCCGATTATAATGAAATGTTGTATACACATTGTTAGAAAAACAAAGTAAAATATAGGGTACATTTTATACAGCAAAAATGTGTCATACTACATTAACGAAGCGAGAAAAAGTTAATAATTTAATATTTCTCTTGAAATACATCACCGAGAACACAATTTGTAGGTGGTAAAGCCACGCTGTAGCTATTAATAGTTTCAACATGAATGGGTCGGCTCGTCCGGGTTAGTACCACCCTCTCACAGAAAACCGATGCGACGTGAAGTAACAGTGCTTGCACTGTTGCGTTTCGTTCGGTCAGTGAGAGCGCCGGAGGCTCACCTCCCTTCCCATTCCTCCATTAACTACCCCCTCCCCCATACACAGGCTGGCAACGCACTTGCGACACCCCTGGTGTTGCTAGTGTCTATGGACGGTGGTGATCACTTAACCACGTGACCCACCTGTTCGTTTGCCTCCTCTTGATATAAAAAAAAAATTAATGGAACAGAGTAATCGTCCATAACGTTTTATTTTATATGTAGTACATTAAGACCATGAAACGTCAGTAACTATAATATATTACCTAGAATCATTTAAGATTTACATTATAAAACACAATATAATTCTAAAGTCTGCTCTATAAATTCTACACCATCAATGGACGCGGCTTCTTTCATCTGGTCGACGGTTATTCAATCAGTAATTTGAATTCGGAGATATGATAATTTAATTTCGAATTTCCAGAGAAAGTTGCGTCGTATATTTATTATATATATTTGATTATGGTTTGGTTAAAGGCATGTCGAAAGGCCATTACTGCGTTTTAAAGATTGCGCCAAGCGAGATATATCCTCTTTTAGCATTGACTGTAGAAATTGGCAGGAGTCCGCTCAGGACAGAAGCAGGTGGAAGCGGTGCGTTCCTGAAGATTTAGCGACCCATAATAAATCGTCGTTTAACCTACTTCGACATTAACTTCCTATCTTCACGTAATGACCAACCCCAGACCTGACATTCACTTGTCGATCCCGTGGGCGGGCTCTCACTCCTGATTTGGGTTATATAGCCACGGAAAAAAATATCTTGATAAGGCTGTTTAAATCGACTTCTGTAGTCGTAAAGGTCATTATGTATATAGGGTTTTGGTTGAAGAAATAATAATGTATTAGGTTTATTGTGTGTAAACTATAGTACTGTAGTTTCATTACGACACGTTGAGTAGTTTTTGCGTGGAAACAGTAAGAAACGTCAGCCCCACCTCATAAATATTCTCGTCTATATAAATAACTATAATTGAAGCCATGTTTGTAGTATTGAAATAACAGTTTTTTACTAAATGCATATGACTTTATACACGGTACTTATGAAAAAAAACAGATTTTTTTTAAATTCTTCTGTCTTTTCAGAGTGGTCTTTGAAACGATTGGACCGATTTTGACCATATTTTCACTGACAGACGGCGAACATTGCCAGGAGTAACTTATACTATTAATATATCAGACAAAGGATTAGAATTCGTCGGTAATATAGTCTTAACTAATATTGTAGATATGAAAGTGAGTTTATATCATGAATGAAATCATATATTTATATCATATATGAAATCATAGAAAAAAACGTTTCTAATGAAGAATTTCATATATCTTCTATGATTTAGACGAACTGTAAATATAAACACACTAAAAATAGATCTAAATCGTTTAGAAGCTTTCCGACACCATATTAGTACATTACACCCAAGCAAACGCAGGACGGGTCACTAGGTATAATATAAATCAAACTCAAAAGTATAGGAGTGGTCGGTTCTACTGTATGCATCAGACAAATAACGTAACCTTACATTATAAAGCAATAAGTAATGTGGAGTAATAAGAGAAAGGCAAATGCTTTCGTGACGTCAGAAAAACCGTGAGTTCACTACAAACAATAAGTTTAAAGAAAGTATGGCGCATAATTTTAATCGTGCATTATTATTACACGGGAAAATATATGTGAAAAAATATGATCAAATGACAACAAATTGAACAGGAAAAACTTTGACACTTACTTGGATATCTCGTTGTAAATCGAATTACAGTAAAACAGAATATTAGTTACATACAATACTAGCTGTTCCCGTGACTTCGTTCGCGTGAAATAGTTACTTTGGGCTAACGCTATCACGCAGCGAAAGCTCTTAAAAGGGAAAAAACGATTTTGAAACATTCTTCATTGGTGCTCCACTCTTATTGATATATATATATATATATGATATATAGCCTGCCTCGACAAATGCGCTATCCGACATTGAAAGAATTTTTCAAATCAGACCAGTAGTTCCTGAGATAAGCGCGTTCAACCAAACAAACTCTTCAGATTTATAATCTATACCGATATATAAAGATGAAGATATAAAGCTTGTTTGTTTGCTTGGTTGAACGCGCTAATCTCAGGAACCACTGGTCCGATTTGAAAAATTCGATATACTATTCGTATTCACATATCTAATGTACACGTTACATGTTACAGTAGATGGTGTGCGTGTCATAGTTACAAATATTTTTGAAAAAGCATTTCTGTAATGTACACACCTACTTACAATTTTACATTTATTCAATACATTTAAAAAAAACGCGCGCGGAGCCGCGGGTGACAGCTAGTATTAGTATAGATTAATCACCCGTGACTTAAAAACTTAGCGACATTAGATTGTAGAAATAAAACAATGGATGAATGTTAACAGGGAATTACTAACACTCGTTTAGCTAACGAGTTGAAAATACGTTGTCATAGGACCTAGCGATGTATTAAACAAAATTTTCGTTTGAAGGTCATCTATAAATTACGTCACACATTAAAGTGGTAGTAAGGGATTAACCAAGTGTGACAAAGACGGAAGATTAGTCAAAAGTTTCATGACGTCACGCGCATAAGTCTAAAGTATTAAAACTTTAAGGATAAAATAAAGTACAATGTTTGTCGTTGATTGTACAAAACAAGATTTTAAATGGAAATATATAAATAGTTTAGGTAATAGTTTTCCATCTAATTAATCCTAACATTATAAATGGGAATGTGAGTTTGTTTGTTACGCGTTCACTCCGTAACTATTCAACTGATTATCATGAAATTTTGTTTACACCTTGTCAGGGGTAGAGAAAACGACTAAGGTATAAATCTATATTAATACCAGCGAAGACGCGAGCAAATGTTAGTAATATCAAATTTTAAAATATATGACGTCACACTAGGGGTAAGGATCCACATACATGGTAATGATAATATCCACCTTAGCGTATCAGTCAACGGCGAACCTTGTTAGCTTCGGGAATAAGAAAGAATGTGGCTTTCGAAACCAAATTTTGTTTTGAAGGTACGATCACAAAGCGTACAGTGTAACTGACCGAAGTAATTTTGGGTGTAGTCATAAGGCTTGGGATTGCTTTGTGAAAAGGCATTTTTCACAACGCCTTTTCACGCTACATGCATAAGAATGACGCGAGACTACAAAAATGTTAAAACACGTGTGACGTAATTTATGGATAACTCTATAACAGTATCAAATAAAAACTGAACTTAAAAAGATTGTTTTTAAGCGTGAATAACAATTAAGAGATATATCTATTTGTAACAATAGTAGAAGTCTCGAATAAGCCCTGCAACGACGGTGCCTCGCCCGCTACATTTCGCAGTGTAGTAGTAGGTACGTATATACGCATTCTCGCATAACAGTACTCGCCGACTGGCGTGTCAGTGTAAACGGTAGAGTACAATGTCGAGTTCATATCACAATGCTGTCTAATAACATGTAATAGTTGGCTCACTACACACCGCGATAACTTGGGTAATACCTAAATACGAGTTTAGGAACTAATTTGTGCCCAGATTTGTAGATCAGTTTTACTTAACTGTGTGAAATGCAGTCATTTTGCCACATTCAAATTTCATTAGAGTCGTGGTTGTCTAGTAATTTGACCGGTGGAATATCATCCCGATGTCCGCAGGTTCGAATCCCGGAATGTACCAACGATTTTTTCGAAATTCGCGTGCATTTAGTTAGGTGGTAGACCCACGCTGAAGCTATTACTGGTTTCAGTATGAATGCCTCGGCTCGAAGACCAGAAAACCGAAGTGAAGTAATAGTGCTCACATTGTTGCGTTTCGTTCGGACAGTGAGAGCGCCGGAGGACAAACTCCCTTCACCCTCCTCCCAAACACAGGCTGGCAACGCACTTGCGACCCCCTGATGTTGCAAGTGTCTATGGACGGTGGTGATCACTTAACATCAGGAGAAGCAACTGTTCGTTTGCCTCCTATGATATAAAAAAAAGGTAACACTATCGGCTTACGGTGAAAGAAAAAATCGTGAGTAAGCCTGAACCTAAAAAATGTTCTTGTAGTACCACTGTAAGTGAGCAAACACGGAACTGTGGATTTCTCAATGTTTCAAATCGCCAAGACGTCGTGGGCTGGCGTGGTGATAATGCCCATACCTTCTTCTGGAAGAGGCTATGGGTAAGCTTCATACAGGCTGATGATATTGAAATTTCATTGTAACAGAATTAGTAATACTTTTGATACAATGCACAGCTGAAACTGGCGATCTAAAACAGTAAACATTGGCTCAGGAATTCCTTATAGCAACTTTAGAGAGTAACAGTTGCTTTTAAAATATCACCCTTAAATGAGGTTAAATAGGGTTGATATACGGATAATTCCATCGAGCATAAGATTAGTTGTAACACTGACACTTGTTCCTCTGGGGTTAAGTAAGAATATATAGGTAAAAATCTTTATATATTACTGTTAGTCTATTTTACATTGCAATTAACACGAACAAAGTCACAGACGGTTGATAGTTATCCATAAATCTGAATAAAATGAAAGAGATCTGCCGTTGTGCGGGATTAGTTATAATTCCTAGGTACTAATCTAGATCTTATATAAGTAGGACACGCACAGCAATGTTTGGAGCAAGCGGTATGCTGCGCATGCACAGGAGAGGGGTAGTAAATGGATTACATTTTTTATAAAGTAATTTTGTAAGCAAAATATACCTTTGCTTTAATTTTTTTTACGATTTTTTCTCTTTAACATAATATAGATTATTAAGGTAATAAAGCACGTAGATAAGTCGCGGGTATCATCAGTTGCTTTTAATAATAAACACCTTCGATATACAATCGTTTCTAAAAATCAAAAGCAGCATTATAGACTTTCAAATATGTAATTTATTAAGTATATTCTACTACAATGAATTCTTATGCTATGATTATCATACTGATAATACAATAATTTCATTAATATCGTGTTATAATAAAAAAATAATGAAGTATATAAATTAAAAACATTTTCGTTACATAAAAAAAAATAACAACAATTAACTTATTTAATTTTTCAACACAAGTAAACTTTAATAATCTAGTATACATGATTTAAAAAATAATACACAATTATCGTAAATAATTTAATATCATGAATAAAACTCACTGTGACCCTGTTTATAGGTAAATCTAACTAACCAAGACTATTCAATAAATAAATAAATAATTTACAATCGATGATAAGAGATATAACACACTTGTATAGAACTATTTACTACTACATTAAAAGTATTTTTTCATCTACTCTTCTAATACAATGACATTATTAAAGGTTTTACAGTATATTAACCAGTTATTAATCACAGCTAAGGAAAATCTAACATGGGACCCTCTACGGAGCTGTCATCAAATCAGATCCACTTTCAATACATCATATAACAAAATGTTTTAAGCACTATTACATAATGCGTGTAGGTGATTGACAATCAACCATACAATTTATAGGAGAAAGCGATAAAGTGAAAAAATATTTAGAACGTATGCATTTAATTGCCATTTAAAAAATTAAGAATCAAAAATACCTTTATAACAGATTTCTTCATACGAGTTTAAGATATGTAATTGACTAACAATGAAAACAGTGTTTAAATAAAACCAACAGTAGCGATAATATTCAATGTTCCGTTATTTTTCTATGCCAATAAAGTTTTCTAAAACTGTGACTTTTATCGCGCATTCTTCAACCAATCCACACTATCACTAGCCTTTCAATTTAAGGCATTGACAGTCAATAATTTACTGGAATGTTACTATCATAATGCATACGTGTGAATTTTATCTAACGTTATTTTATCACTGTTACTCATGACACTGTGATAATCGTAACCCTGAACTATACTAAAATAAAAAATGATTTATGATTAAAATTAAATAACTTAGAACAATAAATATAAATATTAAATAGCTGTGTGACAGAATTATTTATTATTATCCAAACTGTTACTGTACAGGGAATGTCAAAGATCTTCTAGAATGCTTTATTTATTATTTTATTTTATCTGCTTAATAAATATATTTTTACCAAATTCTTATTTAATTTATATTTAAATAAAAATATAATCAACGAACGTAAAATAATAAACGTAGATCACCTGTAGCAAATAGACAACGCTTGGGAACAGAATTTTCGCTTGAAATAAAAACCAGTTATTATAACACTACATCTGGTAAAAAGCAGTCATAGTTTAAAAAACATATTAAGTAGTTTACAACGATAGCTCCAATACACAGCAAATTTAATGTTAATAATCGCTCATCGCTTGTTACATATAACCGTTCATTGTAGGCGTCGCGTCGCGTCAAGTGGGACCGCGGACACAAAACTGTGTCATGGTCGACACATACATAACCGATAGGCGTGACCATATGTAAATCGTGTTCAACCACATTACGTGTATTATGAACGTGTTTATAATTCTAACGTCATTGTCAAATACAAAAAAAAAAACTGCAATAGAAACGTGCTTAGGAAAACTTTCCGAGACTCTTTTCTAAAAATACAAATTCTGTATTACACAGAGAAAAATTTTATCAACAGGTGTTTATAATACCGAAGTCTTCGTCAGTAATATCGAAGTAGTCTTCGCCAAACTTTTTGACCGGTCTGAAGACAGTCACGAGACCAAACTTACAGCTATATTCAAAATTAGATGAAGAACTGTATGCGAAAAATACTAACCTGAACAAACCCAACTTTATTGTCAGTTATGTACTTAGATTTTCAGAACTAAAGTAATTAAATAATAACCCTACATTGATAACACTTCATGATAATAACCACATTCTTAGTTTATTTTATTTTTGGCAACCAATCTTCTAGTAGATTATTACAGCCATTGTCAAGTAGGTACTGATATAACAAGTTTCTTGAAATTATTTCATTGACCTAACAAGATGGCGGCCGTCTTGTTACAAATTTCCAGAGTTGACGTGACAAGTCAAAATCCTCTCTTATCTCTTAAAAGGTATTATCTCCCACACGTGTGCACAATAACGAAACTATACTACGTAAAACATCACCAATATTACAAAATATAGAGCCAAATAACATAATCTTATGAATAAAATTTAAAGTCAACTACATGACATTCTAAGATCCCGCCAAAAACCCATTTCTAGTTAAGTACAACCATGAGGTTAAAAATCTACCCACAAGCACATTCCAGTATGTTTTAATAGCGTCAGCTGAAACTCTAGGACGTCACTCAACTAAATTAAGTCTGATGTTACATATGAATGAAGATACCTTACATCTTATAGACAATAACATACTGTTTTACACACTCATGCCTTATCAGTTGTAGAAAATTGCAACTGTAAATTCCTATATACACACTCGAGTACTTTCACAATTACACTAACAAGTCTGATACCAGCAGACGTTTACATCCCAGTTACGTAACCACATTCATTTTGTATCAAAAATTTACAATCTCCCAAAGATTAAAATATTATTTCTTCTGACCAGCAGATGCACAACAATCTGTTGAATGAATCCATCACTTATATAATAACCCAATAAGACGTTATACACAATACTAAAGCGAAACTTTGCAGAAAATAGGTGGATGTACAATAAAGATTCCACAACTGAGAATTAAATAAATAAATCAAGAAATTAAAACTTTCATAATGCGTTAAAAAGCACTTTAAAAGTGACTATCCAAATAAGTTATCTTCATAACATTAAAACGACATATTTCAAATCTTTTGTCTTTGGGAAACATTTCACGACTTTCACAAGTTCACATATTGTTAAAGGCCAAACACATTCATTACCATTTCTCAGAGATTGAATATAAAGTTTAATGTATATACAGTATAAAATCAAAGTATAAAATTTATTTATATGTCATAAAAGTTGCTCTTAAAATTAGTTTTATAAGGATCATATTTTGCGAATAACAAACAACTGCGAAATTGTGTTATATAAAAATGACACAACAATTTTTTCGCTTCTTTGCGAATAACAAAAATTTACGAAGTTTTTTCGTAAATTATCGCTTCGTGAATAACAAGGAAACACGAAATTTATCGTTTAACAAGGAATGTAATATTTAAAACGACTAATGTACTTGACTGTGGAACTGATTATGAAATCCATTAGACGTGATTGAATCAGTTACATAGTTAAAAGAGAACAATTTTCATCAATTTTCATCTTCTCTAACTTAACACTAACCTGCCATTAATTCTACAAGACTAAAAACTACAGAATACTGTTGACACACATTCATTTACTAACCTATACTTGCACCTTAGAAGCTTAAAATTTAATTACAATCAAATTAGTTCCAACTTCCCACTGACAGACTTCTTAAGCTTCCAAAGCACCAATTTCTTTTAAGATACAATATGCATAATTATGATTTATGAAAATAGTTGCGTCACAATTAATTCTTTCAAATTAAGAAGACTCGACAATTCATTCACCATGCAATAGTACTCAGCACAGATAATGTACCAAAGCACAGTAACGCCTACGAAGCCACCCAAATGCGTAGAAGTCGGCAAGAGGATACACGTCGCAATGAGAAGACCTATGTATGTCATGTACCTTTAAAGAAAGAGTTATGAGTTATATAATTGATGGTAAAAATATGATTACATTATATTGTAAATATAATATTTTGATATTTGCATATGCAAGCATGCTGATAGCAATTGTTCCATTTTGGAATAAAAATTATCCACATTGTCTTGTAAAATATCAGCTAGTTAATTGGTTTATTATACACACACCAGTAAGACAAACGCCCAACCCAAAGCCAAATCTCTTTATTTAAGCCCTAAGAAGGCACTAACTAATATTAAAACACACCCACTGGTTCAAAATTGATCCCAGTCAACAAATGTGAACACGAATATAATCGATCACATATACGTTTAACTAAGTATATTATACTGCATTGTATTTAAAATAAATCCCATAACTAATAGCAAATGCACATAGCTTCAGAGTTATCACAGGCCTTAGTGGAATGAAGAATTAATTGAAGTTATTTTTAAATGTTTGAATAGAGTAACAAAACTTTGTGAGATATATGAATTGTTGTTTATATTTTGTTGTTGATAAGTGCAAAATTTATAAAAAGTTTTAACCAATTGCTTACTTGTATCTTTTTATTCAAAAGTGTTAAAAGCGACATGTGTGATGGTTCATATTTTTTCTAATATTGTAATGTGATAGATACAAAAGAAGATATAACAGTAGTTTATCTACCAAAGATTTCCTCATAAGTGTTCTTAAAACAGCAAGGAACTAAAGCTGGCATTTTTTTTATAAATTTCATTAGTTATGTGTGATGTTAACTTGTTAAAGATATACATTTATAATTAACTAGAGGGCCCGGCAGACGTTGTCCCGCCCTGATTATGAAAAAATCCTTGACAAATTATATACTAAAACGTTCCTCAGCAATCACTATATCCACTGGTGAAAATCCGTTCAGTAGTTTTTGAGTTTATCGCGAACAGACAGACAGACAGACGCGGCAGGGGACTTTGTTTTATACTATGTAATGATAAGCAATGTTCACAAAATGATTAAGAAATCATTACCTAGTATAAAACAAAGTCCCCTACAGCGTCTGTCTGTCTGTCTGTTCGCGATAAACTCAAAAACTACTGAACAGATTTTCAAGTGGTTTTCACCAGTCGATAAAGTGATTCATGAGGAATGTTTTGGTATTTAATTTGTCAAGGATTTTTTTATACTCAGGGCGGGACAACGTCCGCCGAGCCCGCTACTATATAAATAAATATAAAATGATGGTAAACTTTATCTAGAGTAAATAATTCACAAGCAAAATCATAAATATAACGAAATTAAATCTTTTTAGTACAGTTATTATGTGTTTGTTGTGGAAAGCTTTAGACATAATTACAAACATCACAGCTATAAATATATACCATTTTGTTAAGTTAGTTAGTTTGCAAAATTCTTGTTCAATGAATTGTTACTATTAGTATCAAATACCAAACCCAACCACCAAAACAAATAAAAAGTTTTTACCTAAATACTATAAGTCTCTTTAGACACACCCCTATAATTCTTCACTTCTGTAAAAAAAATTATATTAATGAAATAAAAATATAATTATTTTAAAATTTACGCACACAACAAAAATATAAGATATAATATTCTACCTTGAAGTCATAAATTTTCCAGTCTGATGCTCATCCTCTCTGTCTGCTATACAAAATTCTCCTTTCTTTGAATAATCTTTCGCACATTTCCGGCAACCATCTGGCCCGTCACCGTAGCAACCACTGCACGATTTGTCACAGGACACACAAGTAAACGATCCGAGCGAATTCATACAGAACTGATCTTTTTTACATCTGTCAGGTAAATCACATTCATTAATGTCTATACATCCATCCTCCTGATCAAACAGGAACCCCGGTTTACAGGCAACACAGTCTTTCTGTGTCCCCTCCCTGCAGCCACCACTGCATGACACGTGGCAAGGTGAGCATGTGACTGTTTTATCATCTTTCTCAGACCGGTAAAAGTTTATCGTGCACTGATCACAGTTCTTCCCTATGTAACCGACATCACAAAAGCATGTGCCGTTTCCTTTTCTAGTACCATCTCCTCGGCATTTACCATTCCCACTGCATAGGTTACTGTGATCACCCAGACAAGGTTTACAATCTTTTCCGTAGTGCTGTGGTGGACAGCATACTTTCATTTTATCAATACAGATGTAGGTTAATAAGTCATCAGATTCGTCTGGATTTTGTGCCCACCACTGTTCAATAAACTCTTCAGTCTTCTCTGCCATACTGAAGCACTGGACCGAATATTCGCTCTCCTTGCATAAACCATCTTGGATATCTATTAAACGCATTTCGCTACGTTTGTACGACTTTTGCAGTTTCTCCTCTTCCCATGCTGCATCGCCTCCTTCATACTTTCCTCTGGATGTCCTCTCCAGTCCGCTTTTAAACGATTCGATAAATATTTTACACGCGTGACAGTCACCAATCGACTTACTCTGCATCAATATGCCAGGGTTGATGACTGGGGGATGCACATTACACAGCACTGCAGTTAAAACAAGACAACTGGCCAAAACTTTCAAAATATTTTTCCTATCACTCCCCATATTGACAGAGTCCTGCAAAACGTAATCCCTATTTATAATAACGAAAAACTATTACATGAACACATAAATTAAAAACAGAAACTTATAACTTGTAATTATTTTCGCACTTTAGTAACTAAAACAATCTTAAAAAATCTTAGAACAACGATTAATACCAACGTCAATCACTATTTAATTTCATTGGAATAATATGGATTAAGTAAAGTTTATACAGCTGTTATAAACTTGAAAATACTGACGTGTTTCTCTATAACTCGCTATCGCCAAAATCCAGTTTTTATTTTTGATGAAAATGTCATTTACTGTTACTGACGTATATACCTCAGGTTATCAGAGTTGCCAACATACTGTAACAAAATACCCATAAAATACAATATGTTACCACTAAAAATCATAATGCCAAGTTAATTATTTCCAAACATCCTGGTTAATGGTTACCGCGATAGAAAGTATAAAATTGACCTTACATTGGACTACTTAAATTATAGAGTTATTTTTTTTTTAAAGTAAAGAGTATTTTATTATGTCCTTATTTCTAAGGGAGGGAAACTGTCATTGGCAATAATGACTCAACATCTATATTTCTATAACACAGAATCCCGGTCCGTAATAAAAATCAATAATTTTTGCTCCTCCTCTTTTTCACCAGACAGGATGCGCAATAAATCAAAGGTCATAGTTCAAACGAACGGATTTAGAAAAAGCTGGAAGTTTTCTCGAAATGAGATGAATGGCGTACTACGGATGCACTATTCACTCAAATAGTAATTATTTACTTAAATAATTTTTATGCACATTTTAAATACAAACTATTATTTACTATAAATTTAAGCTTTATTAGTATTGTTTATTTTATAAATTGTAATGATGTACACAGGGTTTTCTGAGAGGTTTCTTTCTATGACCACCGAAATAAAAGAGTATTTGAGCAGCATTAAATTCTGTGTATTGATTATTTGATCAGGCGCAAATCGCTTCCTCAAGTGCATTTGGCAGAACAACTTGTAATTTTGTGTTAACAGATTAAACTCGAAACTGATAGCTAAGCAAGCATTAAAAGGTGAGAAGAAAATGTCCCAATAAACTGCCAGATTACCACTAAAAACTTAGATTCACTTCAGGATTCAAACCCCCATCTTGGCGGCCGCATCATCATACGTGGAGATCAAACAATGCTAGCATAATAGCCCCTTTACAACAATATTTCTTTACCACAGTTTTATACATATATTCGTGATTTTTTTTTACTGGATATATGAAATGACATAATAGCTCCAAATAATTACTACTATTATAAAAACAAAATATAAGATTTTGGATATATTTAAAAATACTTAATTTAAAAAAATCTATCAACTTTTTTTTCGTGGGAAGTTCCTTATTGGTACCCACCCTCCCGGGGAGAGAGTGGTTTATATCCAACTCGCACGGACTTAAACCCCACGGTGTACGTCTGCCGCTATAGTTGGGGCGACACGAGTTCTCTACAGAGTTCATCATGCCGCCCCAGCGGTTGGCCCAGTAGCAAAAAAATGTGCATACCGGTCGTCTCCTCCGTCCGCTGGACCTGTGCAATGGGAAGATTGCCCCCCGACCCATCTTCACCTTCTTCGACAAAAAATCTTTCACATATTGAAAGCTATATTATCAGACAGTAATAATATAGGTTGTATTTAATTTTTAGAATTTAAATGAACGCGAGCGAAACCGCGATCAAAAGATAGTACTTTATATATTCTATTTGGGTTATTCATGACAAAATGTTTAAATATTCTAAGGTTATGTAATTTACATTAATCTAACTTTTATGTTTGGCTTAAATATTAATTTAATGTCAATCGTTTTTTTCTCTCAGTATATGTACCGTAGACGTAAATCTTATTTGAAAAAATATCATCTATATACTTCTCGCCGCTATGATATATGAACATAACTTTTTTATGGCAATAATTGGTGATATCATAAAAGTGAAGTCTTTCCCCGTAATGTGATCAGCCTACACGCTACCTACGTTGAATTACGTCACTAACAGTGGGACGTAAAATCCAATGACCTTACAATATTTCGCAAAATTATACTGTATTTTGGCAGAGACAGATAGATTTTGCGTCTTATTATAAAATTTCTTATAATACAATTTGAATCGTCATAATTTCTAAGCGGAACTGAGATAGAAAAGACCCAGTCCCCTAATGATAACAAAAACAAAATGTATATAATCTGTTTGCAAATTAGAGACCACAGACAGTAGAGGTAAGGAGAACCATATCTGTGTAAGAAAGGGTGTCCGTCAAAATCCGTTATACTAAAATGGCGCCACAACAGGGTTCATTATTGTTCAATGATTTAAACGTGTTTTATAAAAGTAAACACTCAAAAATCACTAAACGTATTATTTTTAGATCTTAGAAAAATTCTATCACACTCCACGTTTTCTTACAGCAGTTATTTTAGGTTTTATATATACAAGATTATTTCGGACTATCCATAACCTTCGTTTATGCTAGCGCCATGATGGAGGGTCTTGGAACCATTGTTTAGAGCTTAAAGCTAGACACTTTTTCAACATGTCCCCTATATGAGATAGATCTCTTTACCTTTAACCTTCATACATTAGTCACAATTAAAAAATATTATATAGGTTAATAATATCTCTAAGCTTTCTTCAAGTTGTTTTTCGCCACTCTTCAAATTAATGTCACCCAGATCAAGATCGCACAAACTACACCAGCGGTCCAATGCTTAGCATATAAAAGAAATAATTAAAAAGAAGTATGCATCTCGATGCACGTGTCGTTAAGAAAAAACAAAGCGTACGTACCACAGAGTGTTTTTGTTTTACATGAAAAGAGTATAAACCACAGTTTAATCTACAATCAACCGCGATACATAATCCTGTACGGGCAAAACCGATCGAAGTCTATTATATAAATAAAAAGGAGATAAAAAGTTGTGGGTGAGCGCTATCGAGACGTGAGATGATGAATGGTGGCAGCACTATAAATGATCTCTTAAAGAAATAAAGTTTTTACTAGAATCCTAAGGAAAATAATGAAGAATTATGTGCTCCAGAATGATTCAAGATTATTTTATACAATAAATATCGCTCTTCACTATGTTGTTATTGCCGAAAGAACATTGTTTATGTTTTTACTAGTTGTGCCCGCGGCTCTGTTCGCGTAAACTATAAAATTATTATTAACGTTTTTTATTAAAACTTTATACTAATTTAGTTAATAAATTTTAAAACTTAACATGTTTTTCAGAGCTTTACTATATATGATATTTACTACCCAAAAATGGCACCAAAGTGGACCTCATAAAAATATACTTACTATAGGAACCATTTTTAAAATTTACAATTCGATAGTACATATATTAAACCATAGTATTAATTCCTAGGCACCTGCAACAATTTTTTTAACAAAAATGTTAATAGTCCAGACACTTTGAGTCAGCTTTTCTGTTTCTTTAGTCTAAATTACGATTAGATTTTGATTTTAGTAGTTTTTGAGTTTATCGCGAACAGACAGACAGACAGACGCGGTTGGGGACTTAGTTTTATACTATGTAATGATGATGATATCGAAGACACAGTAAATGAAAGACTGTTTTTCATATTAAGTTCCACGTGGACGAAGTCGCGGGCACAGCTAGTTGCATATAAATATTGAAAATATATTATATAATTCCTTTAATAAACCTCGAAATACTGTGAGACGATTCAAAAAAAGAATAAAATAAACACTGGCACTCAAAGTCTATCTTTATAATCGTTTGTTCTTGAACGAGGACCTAATTATGCGTATGCTTTTCAATGCTTTATGAATAGCGCGGCTAGCTTTTGCTTTTATTCGAACTTTATAAGGAGGCTCTCTGGTTTACAAGATACCAGACTCGTTTATAAAACTATGTATACAGACTTGTTATTTATAGATGTAATTTATTTACCTTAAGCTATAATGAATGTGCAAAGGATCCGTGAGGCGAAAGATTATAGTTACCCATTTCTTGTTAGCTATAATAAAGAGGTAAAGCGTTTTGTAATAAAAAAAAAAATAGTGCGTGGAGTCCCTCCGCGCGGAAGAAGTGAAACTTCGTAATGTGGAAATGAAAATAGGAAGGGGTAGAAATTGATTTTTAGTGATATCATATTGTTTCATTAAGACAAACTTTATTAACATTGATTACAATTCACAGTTGATCGCATCTTTTAATTATCACTTTCGAGTGGAGAAATATCCAAACCTATAACATTTACAATGGGATTATGATCACTAAAGTAAGATACGAAATGTTTGATTATTTTTCTCGTTCTATCTCTTTCTACTCCCCCTCCCCAGGAGCGTTGAACGTTTAACGCAACAGTGCTTTCATACCCCCTCCATGGTAGCGTTAAACGTTTAACGCAACCTTGTTGGAAGTCGCATTAGAAGTTTCACTTCAAAAATGCTTATGATATGCTAAGGCTCCTATGGTAGACAGTTTAAAAGATTTAGACACCCGAGAAAAATCCTACTAAAGAAGCCGTAATCGAAAAATACCAAATTATGCAGACATGCCGTGTCGAGTAGATTATTTTTATCTAAATTTAGATTGCGTACGCAAAGTAAAAGAATCACTCTTTCAGTTGCATCTATTGAAATTTACTTTGTATACAAGTAGTATACACCTAATTGAACTAATTTTCTCTTTTCAATCACTGAATAATAATTGACATATTCAAAACAAATTCTTGACTGATTTGAAAAATTTCATCAAGCTTAGTTGTTTAGAAATGTAATTACGAATACTCGTATACAGTAATTTTATATATAAAGGTACATAGATAACAACAATCATTAATCATAACGACTGGAAATAAAACAACTAAGCAATCATAAAGTGCTACTTACGCATAACTTAAATTAAAAATTATAGAAATAAGAATGACAATTCGAAACAATATAGACAGATTATCAATATGAAAATAATTACTAAACATATAACCATAGCACATAGAAAAATCTCTTTAAAATACCAAAGTATACGTAATTACGACCACTGGGACTTGCATAACTTCCTGCTTTCACCTCAACAAAGAATTTTACAAATTTAACGTTTGCCGGCGGTGAAACGTTACAACTAAGAAAACTCGAGTTAAACAGACCGTAGCTATATTGCAATTAGCGCTATACTTATATGAAAAGTCGTTGAGTTATCGCAAACAATGATCGCAAGTTTCAAGTCTGACTTAGAACAATAAAATCCACATGCGCATGTACGTTCTATAGTTCGCTATGACGATGGTAAATAACCTTATGGACGTAAAACATTAAGTCTGCATCGCCGGCTTAGGTTATGGTAAGAAGCAAGGAGGTTCGAATTAAATTACTTTACAATGTTGATTATCCTTTTCATTTACTATAAATTGAAATAGGTATGTACTAGGTTATTCTAAACAAGTCACAGTGTAAAGGTCGATATCCAATCAGATGTGACATATCTTTTATTCTTCTTATTATTTATGATTCATAGTATTCATAGATACGAGTATGTTAACACAATAACAAAGATACGCCATAGTATCTCATATTAAACAATACAGTAATTTTCTTAGGTGCAATTATGCATTTTAATCAATAATTCTATTAAATACATTCTTGTACGGATGGTGTAGAATGTTTTCCCCAAAAAAATAGTGACTTTTCTTGAACAAGTTTGAACCTGACAAAAATTCGCTGCGAAAAAAGCATTAAAATTCTATGAACTTCGGAAACTTTAATGTTTGTTTTTAGCATTTCCGAGAACTACGAGAAAATTGGATAATGTTTCTGAGAATTATCAATATTTGTTGTAAAAAAAAACCATAAGGTCTTTTTTCTGTGACAGACTTCAGATTAAAATAATCCTGTTGAAGGCCGTTTGGTCAACTAACGAACATTTTTCTTACTATCTTCCAACGAAAAAACGTATAATAGTCAACATAATTGATAGCATTCATGATATTCATATTAATGCTTAGTAATATAATATTTAAATAAACCTTGCTTGTAGCAATGCAGCCGAGTCACCTTCAGTTTTAAAGATGTTAAATTGATACCGTTTTATTTGCCAACAGATTCCAAGTGCGCGTCCATATTATATATTATTACCGTTCCTTTACGCGCTCATAACACGGTATTTTAAATAGAGCGTGTTAAGTGGACGTAACCTTATGATAAACAAGAATATAAAAATAAACATAAAAAATGTAGATTATAACTCTTATTTTGAACCTCTTTTTAAGACGTTGAATACTTTTGACAGATTTTCTCCACGCCATATTGGAATGGAAAAGGTTTTTTTTTACTTTTATTTTTGGCAACCAATCTACCAGATTCTACTACTATCTACTGCTATTGTCGAGTAGGTAATAATATTACAAGTTTCGTGTGATTATTTCAATGTTCCAACAAGATGGTGGCTCCCTTGTTAGAATTTTCCAGGGAATTTTTGTGGCATCTGAGAATTCATGCTTCGTGGTATTATTTTCCATTCACTTCACTTATGTATAATAAACGAACTATATTACGTAATACAAGGTTAGGAATAAAATATAAAATCCACTACATGACAGGCTAAAATCCCGCCAAAAACACAAAAGGTATGTGTTTTTTTTTTAACTTTATTTTTGGCAACCAATCTTATAGGTTGTTACTGCCATTGTCAAGTGAGTATCGATATTACAAGTTTCTTGATATAATTTCAATGAACTAACAAGATGGACACCATCTTTCCATGGAGTTTTTGTGGCATCTCAGAATTCATGGTCCGTGCTATTATTTTCCATTCATAATCACGCGTTAATTACCCTTATATGGTTTAATATTGGTGACATACTGCTTAATACTGTGTATAAATTATTGTACATAAATGAAGTGGTTAGGAAATAATAATACGGAACATGTATTCTGAGATGTCACACAAGGCAATGATAATGGTAGTAATAATCGCTTTATGTTCAACATACCATTACATAGTATAAAACAAAGTCCCCTACCGCGTCTGTCTGTCTGTCTGTTCGCAATAAGCTCAAAAACTACCGAACGGATTTTCATGCGGTTTTCACCGGTGGATAGCGCGATTGGTGAGGGACGTTTTAGTATATAGTTTGTCAAGGATTTTTTCATAATCAAGGCGGGATAACGTCTACCGGGCCCGCTAGTAATTTTATAAATATCCCTTTATCATAAGAATATTTTCATATATTTGTATTTTAGATTATAGTACATCAGAAAAAATAATAAAATTGTATCGTGTACTTGACATATATGACATTGACAACACAATGACAATGGCAAAAATGAACAGAAGACATTGTTGTGTATCTCTATACTTGAAAAACGTATTATTAGTCTCTTATTATAATTATACTTGATATTGATCTATTGATGATACAATAAATTTTCGCTGCAAGAACAAAAAGAATCATAGACATCGACAATACGCTAAACTTTAATGCGTTGCATTGTAGGCATAATTTTTATTTTACCTTTATCGTAACAATACAATAGTATCCTCACGCCCGCGTCCGTCGCGGCCTCGGTGGCGAGAGCGTATGCAATTCTTCATTTTCTTTTTACATTGTCACACGGTTGTTTTAAGACGGTTTTTTTTAAGATACGTATCTACTTCGGTACTAAGAATTCTAGAAATGTCACGCGATAGAAACATGCCGCTTGGCAGTTTTAGATTCAATTTGCAGATATATTCGTTAGCAAGTGACAAGAGAAAAATATGTACATGGTTACACAGTTTATTTTATTTACATTATATTGATTAATCTTGATTGAGTCGGTCGAAACAAGTTGGTAAAACATTACACATATAAGCATTTACATTTAAATGCACCTCGGCTTGGTCTGTTGCCTGATACATGTAATTCGCGACCTATCTGAGCTAACCTAAGCTAAGGGAACTATTCATACATATATGAGTTGTTGAAACATATATGTGTACCAAGCATACATACCTCAACAACTCTTATATATATTTCGTATCGGATAATTTTCTAAACTATTTCAGTTTGATAAGGGAAAAAATAAAACCCTTCCACTTTCATGTGTAAACGTGTATGCGTGCACGTGTATCGAGGTGATATGTGTAATGTTGTCGCAGTGATGTAAGATTTTGTGTCACTGTATAGCGCGAGCAGCGCACTCAAGGGCTCCACGCCCTACCTAGACCTAGAACGGACCTAGGCTTGAGCCGCTGCCGAGGGGCACCTAATCTGGTGTGCAGGAGCGAAATTGACCCCCAGACCACGGCGGCGTGATCTGTGGTTACGCGGACTTGGGCGTGAACACGCTCTGTTTGGAGAGACAGGCTGGTACTGATCGTTCACTGCCGTTATTTCATCGGGAGGGTCGGTAAAAATATGTCGCGGACGTCTTTTATAATGCGCAGCGTTCGGTACGGGTTCGTATTTTGCGGTGGATACCACTAACGGACTGGGATTATTCACGGCTTTTTCATAATAACTAATCGTAAGTGATTTTACGTACGCCCAGATAGAAGGCATCTCTAGGTCCCCATGGAGATCGACTCTCCGGACGTACCACGGGGCACCGGTAACTTTACGTAAAACGCGGTTTTGAGGAACCTGCAACATATGAAAATTATCTTTCGACATATGCGCAAAAACAGGACAACTATATGTCATAATAGGATGGATACATGTCTTATACAAAGTGAGCTTGTGTCTGAGGGACATCTTACTCTTATAACAAATCAAAGGATGGAGCTGACCCAAGACCATAGCGGCTTTGTTTCGCACTCTATCTATATGTGACTCGAACTTTAAATGTTTATCTAATGTAACACCGAGATATTTGACCTCGTCGGCCCAAGGTATATCGGTTCCGTATAGCCTGATGGGCTGAAGGTTATTAGCGCGTCGCTTGGGATCGAAGAGTATCGCGGCACTCTTATCAGGATTAACTTCTATGCGCCATCGACGAAACCATTCATCGAGTGTGCAAACGGCCTTTTCGATTCGCTTCCTAAGCAAGTCTGACCGCCAGCCGGAAGCGTAAATAACAGTATCGTCAGCATAACAACCTACCTCGACCCCCGGAGACCGAGGTAGGTTACTGATGAACAGATTAAAGACCGAGGGCGCGAGTATGGAGCCCTGTGGCACACTTGAGCGTATCGGATGGGACCTAACCTTGCAAGAATTTGCTTTCATGTTTATTTAGTTTAGAGATTATAAACGTTATTTGTCATGCTATGCAAAACTAATAACAATCGCATAGCTGCATGGGGCATCGAAGCTGATGGCTTTTTACTCTATCTGTAATGGAATGTTACTTTATTAAGGCACCTTTCGTAACGTAAAGTCTGATGTTGTAGCTTTTGTAATGTGACTTTTAATTTTTTTTAAGAATATAAATATTCGTCGGATTTCCTTTCATGCAGCACTAACATCCTTAAATATTTTTTTTACCTCCTACAAGCTTCCCATATTTATAACAAGTACACAAAGAGTATTAATGATACTATAAAATTGGAGAGTTTCTGTCTTTAAATGCTCTAAAATGAGGAACGCGATTTGCAAAATATTTTGCATTATATAGCTTATTTATCGAGATAGGCTCTTAGCTTTATCTGCCGAAGCCACCACCCTAATGAGTGGAGCAGCAACCATAAACGTCAGCCAGTCTGGTTTTTATTACAATATTTATTAATTCTTTATGAAATAAACGTATATAATCTAATTTAACGAGGTTGAAACTCGTCACCAATATATTTGTAAATGGATAATAGTATATTTGTATATTGGTTTTATTCAATAAAAACCCAGCGCATATTGACATGAACTGTTTTAATTATTTAGTCTGTAGAAACTCTTTGAATTAGGCAAGTGGGTAACTTGTTATAGACAGTTACGCAACGCACACAGATAGAAGAAACTCTATTACAAAATGTATTATCCACGGACGTGTTATGAGGCTAATTTTAATAAATATACTGACGTATTATGAATACCTATAGAAGTAATCTGGTAATAAGTAATTTCATCTCTAAGCTGTAAGAGTAGACTCAAAATTAATATTTCCTTCACCTTTTTTACATACAAAATAACACTCCAAAGTTATTGTGTAATATTTGGCGTAACCAGTAGGATTTCAGTGATTTATGACTTTTAATAAGGGGTATATAGTTTTATCTGAACGTTTTAGGATATAGATATTAATTATCTGTATTTATTTTTGGTTTTCTTTCTACATGGCAAGGACTGTTTTGAGTATTGTACAAATATTGTTGGTGATAGACGTAAAAAACCTTACGTGTGACGAATAGAGACTTATAATTATAGGCTTGGACTCATCGATGGTATAAAAAAAAAATTCTAAAAAATTCTTTGAACTGATACTTCTTTTCGCACGTTTGGCGTGCGCACACCGACCCCTAAAAGCGACACCATGAAGTTGATTGCTAATTGTCTATCAAGTTTTCGTGAGAACTGGTAACTATATTCAAGATAGTTTTCAAATACATATGAATTTATAACACGTGTTTCATATCACGTTTTTATACTATAAACTTTTTAAATGAGTTTATAGATTTGAGATTAACTGTCGGTATGTATTTTTTATTTTTGTTTACATTATACATTATTATTTGATAAACAATTTGTTTCACATCTTCTTGGTATCCTACTTGGTTCTATGTACAGATATATAGAAAATTAATTTTAAAACTCATTAGAGATATTATTTTTTTAATGAAAACGTTATCAGTTGCATTTAATGTCTTTTTTTAAACTAACGTTGTGTAACTTCTTACGTGCGTACATAACACAAACATAGGTACGTTTCTTGTCATTAATAACACTAAATCTCTTCAATGTCTATTAAACAAAAAAATAAAGAAAATATCTTCTCGAACAAAAGAGAAAGAGGTACTGAACTGTTTCATGTACATATATAAAACAAGCTTTTACTCGCGGTTTCGATCGCGTTAATATAGATTTGATTTAACTTCTAGGAATATAATTTTTTGGATCAAAATCTACCTCTGATGATGTTTATGCAAAATGTTATGATGATCAGTTGTGTAGTAAAGGCGTGAAAGCGTAAAAAATAGACAGACAAACTTACATTCGCATTTATAATGTTAGTTAATATTGTATATTATTCATACTGGGAATCATATAATGAGAAACCTACACAATAGATATTAAAATAATTATTTTTACCATCAAAATATTTAGAATCTTAATATATATATTTCTTGTGTGCGTGTGTATGTGACTGAACTCCTCCTAAACGACTGGACCGATTTTGATGAAATTTTTTGTGCGTGTTTCAGTGGATCCGAGAATGGTTTAGATTCACAATTGGACCCGGTAGGTGGCGCTGCGGTTGGCTTTTAGGGATTTCATTTTTTATTACCACGGCAGGACAAAGTCCGCCAGGTCCGCTAGTATACTTATATATTTAGAAAATACTTAAACATTTTTTTAGGTTATAATTAATACAGACAGACATAGGTATTTAGGTTATAATTAAACAAGACAGGATTAATATGACAATCATTTCAAAGATCAAACAACAGGCAACAAATTGGTCTCGTAAATATACGCCAGTCACTTCGCCTGTAAGAGAATCATTTATCAGATGATGAACGAATAATTATAATAGATCATAGATAGAATATGGTATTGAATAAATTAAACTCAATAAGTCTTTGTTCATAAATAGGCTGAATGTTTTAATTGCTTTTTCTTTCTATTACTGGCAATTTCTCTATATAATCTGTATAAGCACTTCCAACGCCAGTGCAAAGACTATAAAAACTCCACATAATAGACTATTGTCTCTGGCCACACTACATTACAGTACTCTACTTATGAGGTCGACATAATTATTTTTTTGGAAATAACAATAAATTACATTTAGTGATAGGAAATTTCCTTTGATAATACCATGATAGAAATTCCTTAACTATGAGAATCAGAAGACTTAGATCCTAAAAGAATCTGTTTAGTTATTTATAATACAAACTACTATAAACAAAGTTTTAGACCAATGATTTCAAAAATGTTATATCGCAAATATTTTTTTATTATTATTATTATGTATCATTGTTGTAGTTAGACTAGATATCATTTAAGGAAAGTTTCTATTAAACAAAATAGATATATTGTATGTTCCATTCCTTTTATAACTTTTATACCTTTAACGGTGCTGCGTGACATTACGAATCAACAAATCACGACGCAGCTTCTCTTCCCACAAATTAATAACATTTCCGTTACTGTTTTTCAAGTAAAAGTATTCAAAAATATACTCTCCATAACCACCCGTCCTTACAACAAGAGATATAATTAGTACCATAGTTTAAGTCTTATACATGGTATATTTCAAAAGACTATAAATATATTTCTACTTACAAGCGTTGTTGTTAGTAAAACAAACGACATTTAAAACTAAGAGAGGTGAAAACATTATAAAGCTACTGCGAATGCGAAGGAGGTTTGAGTCACCACAAGGGATGACGTCATACGTGCAAATGCCAACCGGCTGGACAAGGCTGCGACAACCTGACTTTACCGTCTACGCACACGATTAATAGCATATCTATGAACACTGTGTAATAATATTGTCACCTATTAAGAAGATGAACGTCTGACGATTAATTTAGAAAAAACGTTTTTTTTTGTATTTACGGACGTATGTATTAGTTACCTGTGCATCGCATTGGAAAAAAAACGAGATGTGAATTACAAGTTTAATTAAAAAAATATCCATTTCTTCATCGCAACAGTAATAATAAAAAACATACTGTGTTCCCAGTGAGTGTTTACAATGCAACTCAAGAAAGTTGGATAAAGATAGTACAATTATCTTAGCTGTAAATCAATAATGATCCGCACGCAAACACTTCGGATGTGACTAACTTCTCGAATATTCTATTTATTCACGTGTCATTCATTGTTATTCACAAAGACCTCGACACCTCGGTATTTGCACACTCGTGTCGCAGGAAATTCAAATACTGTAGCTACTTGATATTGTGTACCAAATGCAATTGAATAGGACATTTTTATTTCGCAGAATATAAAAACAACGCCTTTATTTTACGACCGTCCAACGTCTCCATTTCATCAGCCACTAAATGAATTTACTGTGCAAATAAAGTATCAGTGTTACAACTCGAGGGGACCGTAAAACGGAACGACACAATAATTCCCGCGCCCCGGTAATAACACCGCGCCAATATTCAAATGAAGAACGCGGAGGTTGCGGCTAGTGGGCGCAATCCGCGTCGCCCACTTTACCGCCAAAACCTTGCGATCGGATTCGTCTTGCGTAATACAGATGTGTGAGATTTACCAACCATATTTCAAGAATATCACAAAATCCTGATTGTATCTTTTTTATTCATAACTTTTCTCAGGTTTTTTATTCGTTTAGTTGTGACCAGAGTTCATAAAAACCGATATCTATACATATAAATAAAATTGGCGTGTCTGCTATTTATCTGGGTTGATAAAGTGCATCCAGATTCTCCAGAATAACATGTACGTTATATATAATTACGCTTTTCAATAGACGCTAAGTAGTAATATAAAGAAACTGTCATAGGATTTAATTAGTAATTAAAAAACTAAAAATAAGAGACAGTCCGAATTTAATTCAAATATTTTTTCGCAGTTTCCACGAAACAAAGTCGCGGGCACCAGTAGACCATACATAATGTTTAAGTTGAATGCAAAGGAAAACAATTAATACAGCCATTAAATATTTAAAAAAAAACGTGTGAACAAAATAAACAGTGGTAAATGTTCGAAATATTAAATCGAAATAAATGCTACAAATTATGATGATATTTATTTCTATATGAAATCTCTAGCCTAGCTTTGTAGTATAGTCGTAGAAATAATTAATTATTGAAACGAGTGAACCGAAAAATCGCGGCTTCGATTCTCATGATATGAATAATTATCATTTCGGTTTATGTGTTAATTATCCACAAACGTACATTGTCTGTTCGGTTACTATAATTCAAGATTATTTTTAACATTATTTCCTCCCATTATTATTTCATATTTAGTCTCACATAATGTCGCCAGGGACGAAACTAAGAAATAAGTCACGTACCGACATCCTGCGCGTACACAGTCCGCGTTGCCAGCAAGCAATACGCGACTATATAAAAAGCACATCTAATCGCCCGGTCATCGCTCCCACAGCTCTAAGAGCTTGACGAACACGCCAAGTGTTCTGTCACAGACTCTGGATGAAAAAACCTTTCAAATCCAATGTTATGTATGTAAATGTGATTTAAATATAAATGAAACGGGTCGTCCATTGTAGCGGGAAACTTTCAAGCAAAAAGTAGCGTAATTTACTAACGACAAAAAAGTCGTACTGATTCAGCAAACGACTAATGTAAGCGACAACGATATTACTAGTTAGATCCTTAGCTTCCAAAGTGGTCCAGGGGACCCCCAGGCCCCAAGACTTGTCGGGTGTCTAAGTTGGCGTGACAAAAAAATGGGGGTTCACAATTCGTAAGCCCACGAAAATTTATCTGCTTTCTTTTTTTTTTTTTTTTTATATCATAGGAGGCAAACGAACAGGTGGGTCACCTGATGTAAGTGATCACCACCGTCCATAGACATTTGCAACACCAGGGGAGTCGCAAGTGCGTTGCCAGCCTGTGTAGGGGGGGGGGGGGGAGAAAGGAAAGAGGAAACTGGAAGGGGAGGGGAGTTGGGTCTCCGGTGCTCTCACTGAACGAACGAAACGCAACAATGCAAGCACTGTTACTTCACGTCGGTTTTCTGTGAGAGGGTGGTACTACCCCGGGCGAGCCGACCCATTTATGCTGAAACCAGTAATAGTTTCAGCGTGGCTCTACCACCTACAAAGCGTGGCTCTACCACCTACAATACACCTTTCGATAGTGAAGAACTAAAATTTTGGCTTTACTGTACCTATCAATGTAGGTAGATAATATTTTAAGAAGCTCAGCGACGGTTACTTGTAAAAACTTGTATATTCTATATTCAGTATTGAACGTAAATTACCATAGTAGGATCTCATCTTTACACTTTTGTCGAGTTCTGGGAATATGGTAGAGAAATGTAGAACCAACTAAATTTTGAAAGTGGTCTATGAGAAAATAAAGCCTGGGAAGTGGGAACCTCTGATTTAGATCAATGGTGGAGCTTTGTTAGCGTATTCAGACACTATGTCAATCGACGCAGGTTCGATAAGCCTGAGCTTAGCCTGAGCTAAAAGGAAAGCGTCGGTAGTCTGTTTTTTTCTAAGTCCGCCTGGCTAGCTATCGCCCTCAACTTGAAAGTCTGTTGCCAACCACCTATTGTTGTGTTCCGGCAGTTGCACTTGAGAGTCAGTTTCCCGTAGGTTTAGCGTTGTTACCATCCAACCAGCCAATATATATCCAGTAATGAGTGACTGTAAGCACCGTTATGGATCGCCCAATGACTCTTTTTTAGTATGGTACGTTACGGAATCAGCCAGTGTATAAGCAGTTGTGGAAAGGCGGAGATAACTGCACTTGCAACGCGTTGGTCATCTTTGATCTTGGATTATGTAATATTTACTATCAGGTACAGTGCATTCACTATGTCATGCTAGGATAAAAAAATCACAGCTGAATCCTGGTTTTTTAATCGTAACTAATATTATAAATGCGTTTGTATGTTTCTTTGTTATGCTTTCATAACTTAACTACTCAACCCCTTTTGTATGAAATTTTGCATATATATTGTCAGGGTTACAATAAAGACAATATGTAAATGATGGTGATGTCTGGAAATGACGTCTCTCTCTGTGCATCCGTCAAAAACAAACGTCTAAATCTATATTTGTGGAAATATGGATCGTGAAAAGTTTTTTTTTTTATTTATTTATTTAGGTACATAAACCAGATCGAGTTTCTTGCCGGTACGTTTTGGTTGTTTTCCAAACCGGTGGTAGTTTTGATGTTCATAAGCGCTTTTTCAGGGCCTGAATGAAAGAAAGTGTTTTTTTTTTGGACATACGGTACATTTCATTCGAAAAACACACAAGAGATAAGTCAATTTTATATTAACGCGAGCAAAGCTGCGACCCAAAATTAGTATTAGTACATCACTAGGTACATATTATAAAACAAAATTCTCTGTCGATTCGCGAAACTCAAAAATTACTGAACGGCTTGTCATGCGGTTTTCGCCAGTAGATAAAGTGATTCATAGGGAAGGTTTAGGTATATAATTTGTCAATGTTTTTTTTTATTGTCAGGACGGAACAGCATCCGCCGGGTCCGCTAGTATGCTATAAATCGTGTAAGATTTTAGACGGATTCAATGATTTTTATGGTGTTGTTTTATACACGAAGCCTATAAATTATTGTACTCTCATTGACTTGGAAGTCAGGCTGCAAAATTTGCTTCTTAATATCAGTTCAAAATTATAATTATTCGAACATTTGGAAGTCGACGATAAGTTACATTTCAAAATGAGCTAAAACCAATTTTAGCCGTTCCATGCCCTAGGTCCGTTCCCTCGGCGTGGAGCCCTTGAGTACGCTGCCCGCGCGATACAGTGACACAAAATCTTACATCACTGCAACAACATTACACATATCACCTCCACACACGTGCACGCACACATGCTTACACATAAAAGTGAAAGGATTTATTCTTTTCCCTTATCGAATCGAATTAGTTTAGAAAAAAATTATCCGACACAAAATAAATATAAGAGTTGTTGAGGAATGTATGCTCGGTACACATATATGTTTCAATAACTCATATAAGTATGAATATGTAGCTTAACTTAGGTTAGCTCAGATAGGTCGCGAATCAGGTGGAGGCGGGACCTGGCGGACGCGCGATACGGTCCATACACGATCGACGCCGTCCGCCCGGTCCTGCCGGATTGGTGTAATAAATGGGGCTCCCTGACGTCCCGTCTGGTGCAGGTCCTGACCGGGCACGGTTGCTTCGGTTGGTACCTCCACCAGATAGCACGCAGGGAGCCGACCGCCGTATGCTATCAGTGCGGCGTTGACCCGGACACCACGCAGCATACTCTATCTGAGTGTGTGTAGGACAGGATCTCTCGCTGCCGAGCGTAGTTGCGGCTATGTTCGGTAGCGAGGATGTGTGGAATGTTGTGGCCTCCTTCTGCGAGGAGATCGTCTCGCAGAAGGAGACGGTGGAGAGGGTCCGTGAGCAAGACCCTCAAAGTGGCCGTCTCCGCCAACGGAGGACGGGCAGGAGGAGGCGTCAGTTTGACCGCCTCCTCCCACCGTAACCGGACCTAGGGAGGATGGGTCGGGGGGCCCATCTTCCCATTGCACAGGTCCGGCGGACGGAGAAGACGACCGGTATGTACCCGGCTGTCTTCTAACAAGACGAGGCCCGGCGGCGGCGATTTCGCTGCTGGGCCAACCACCGGGGCGGCACGATGAAGTCTTTAGAGATCTCATGCCGCCCGGACTATAGCGGCAGACGTACACCGTGGGGTTTTAGTCCGTGCGAGTCGGACATAACTCACCCTCTCCCCCGAGAGGGTGGTGTATACATAAGGGATTTCCCCACGTTAAAAAAAAAAAGATAGTTCGCGAATTGCATCAGTCTGGCAGAAGCCCAAGCCGAGGTGTGCCGTGTACCCTTGAGCTAGTTGTCAAATAAAATCGGCTGAGTGCCTTAAGCGCTCGCCTTAGTAGTCCGGTGAAGTTGTTAAGACATTGGTAGGTCAACAGCGTAGTCATTTCGAAAATAAAAAAAACCGTTCCTAATATTTTACGTTATTTCTAAAGATCTTCAAATTTTGTACGTGTAAAATATTAAAGCCACTATAAAATTAAATACCTTATGGGCGGCAAAATTTGAACTTCGTTCTCGGTGTATAAAAACTGGGAATCTTTAAAAAAATTAAACATGTTATATGAACGATTAAAATCGGATTTAACTCATTTTGAAATGTAACGACACAATTGAAAAACGATTCCTTTGCACTCGTATATATTACTCATACAAGTGTATATGGACAGGTGAAGCTAATAAAAGCGTTTTTAAATAAAAGGTTTCTCCAATCCATTATAACTATGTCGGAAACACGAGTACGAGTAACATTTCAGTTTGTTTGCACAAGTGAGCTCGTACGAGACGTTACCTAATTTATTCGCTTATTTATTAAGAAATATATTCCATTCTACAGCTCGACGTACATTCATATATACAGACATAAGACAATAATGTATGATAAACTTTGAATATTTATGATTACAGAAGTACTTAATTAGTATTAGTACGTATATATTATAGACTAGCAGTGCCCGCGACTCCGTCCGCGTGGAACCTGATGTACAAAACAATGCCTAATAAAGTCATCTGAACGTATTTAGTCCATTTGTTTATCTAGTTTTCTCTCATACTTAGGTCGCGGCGCCATTAAAATTACAATAACTTTTGATAGAGTGGACCGATTTTAATGTAAAAAAGACTAAGTTACTCCCGAAGGTATGTGTTATGATTATCTTCTATGAGGTTTTATTGTGAACCCAGTACTTTAGCAGTGATGCGCGTTCATACAAACAGACAGACAGACATTTCTAAAAACGATTGAAATGTATTCTATTACTTATTCCTAGACACCTGCAACAATTTTTTTTTTTTTTTTTACGATAATCAAAAAAAAAAAAAAATTACAGACACGTTAGATTTACATTCTTATTATATGTATATAAAATATAGACTAGCAGTGCCCGCGACTCCGTCCGCGTGGAACCTGATGTAAAAAAATAGTGACAAATAAAATCACCTGAGTGTATCTACTTTTCTCTCGTAATTAAGTCACGTCGTTATTAAAATTACAATAACTTTTGATAGAGTGAACCAATTGTAATGCAACAAAGATTAAATGTTACTCAAAGGTATGCTCTATGATTTTCTTGAAAAAGGTTTTATCATAGACACGTAACTTTAGTAGTGCTGCGTGTTCATACAAACATACAGACAGATAGACATTTCTAAACATTTTTTTTTAATCTAAAAGTACAGACACGTTACATTTACATTCCTATTATATGTATAGATTAAGTAATACTTTTAGCACATACAATTTAAAGTGGATAGAAATAAATGATAAATGAAATTGAAATGTCTGTTTTGTAATGTCAAATTAACAGCTCTTTAAACGGATATAGTATATGCTGTACATATCATTACATAGTATAAAACAAAGACCTCTACCGCGTCTGTCTGTCTGTCTGTTCGCGATAAACTCAAAAACTACCGAACGGATTTTCATGCGGTTTCCACTAATGGATAGGGTGATTCATGAGGAACGTTTTAGTATATAATTTGTCAATGATTTTTTCATAATCAGGGCGGGACAACGTCTGCCGGGCCCGCTAGTAACAAATAAACATAAACATTTTTATTAATCTTTGAATCGGTTTTACCGATTTTGACTTGAATTTCACTGGCAGACAGCCGGTGCTAAAAAAAGTAACATAGGTTACCTTAACTTTATTAAAGAGTTCAAATATAAAGACTAAAGAAACAGTGTCCTGAACCACACGAAACCCACGAATACATTTACACTGTATAAAAAATATTTTGCTAAATAACATGTAGTCAAAGTCTCGGGCTAGTTTTTCAATGAATCTAATACCTTCGTAAATGACAATCTCCGCTATAAATTAACCTTCTTATAAAACAACAGGAAATGTTAGATAACTTATTCAATAAATACGTCATCAAACACAAGAATAATTTCTCAATTCTAACCGATTTTCAAGGATTAGCAAGTTCAAGCAAAACATATCCACGACCGTTATAATGTTGGTATAAATCATCTCACATCTCATAACAAAGTCACGCCAACACGCTAATATTTTTTACATGGTTGTAAAACCCTATATTTAACTGAACAAACTAATAATAGAAGACTTCCACGAAGTCGAGTCTCTGTAAGAAATCACAGGGTTCTTTAAACGTTTGTTATTAGCTAGCCTAAAACAAAAGGCAGCGCCGAAGCTCACAAATCACTAAAACACCAGCGTAGTGGTGCGATAGCATCGTGTTATTTGCCTAAGTGGTCGATACAAGGTAATAAGTTAGAAAGAATGGACGCGCACAGAGACGTATTTCAGTTATTACGTAGGGCCAAAATTGATTTTTTTTTTACATCTCTACTACCTACTCTATATGTTAAAAAGAATATTTGTATATCTGTAATCGATAAACTCCAAAATCGAATAACCGATTTCCAACCAATTACATACGTACTGATGTTTTTCGTGATGAAAGGATTACGTCTATTATGTGACTCGAAACTGAATAGCTGACTTTACACAACGTGCTCTTTAACTCTCAATTGGAGAGTGCAGGATTGAACATGGGTAAGTACGTACGTGCATTGTACTTATAAGCACACCCTTCGAGATCGTATCGTGTAAAAGCTGCTATTGGAGCTGCAACACACCAACTTCTATATCGTTCAACCAATCAACAGATCACTATGACCAGATATTTGAATTCGGAAAGTATTAGTAGAATATCCATTTTACCACTACTCGACATGTATTACTTATAACAACCAATAACAGAAACAAATGATAAAAATGCACGCTGAACCGCCGACACAGCGCATAATTTTGTAAGCAAACACATGAGACACAAATATTTGTTAAACATTTTTTTCAACGTACGGCTGACGGGAATCAAGTCAGTAAATTATATGCTTTGAAGTGTTAATAAAACCTCAAAGCATAACAAATGGATTTAAGCTGGCAAAAATGAATAAACTATGCAATTCACAACTTTTCGCTCGATGTGAAACGAAAAATTTTTAGGTAATCACCACTAACACTGTCTAGCTAACAATGATTTCACGGCCTTCAAAATCTTAAGTTATGATGGCTCAGTGGTTATTGTGTTCGTACGTCGATCGACGTAGGTTCTAATCCTAACAAATGAGTTAGAGGTTTTGTGGAAGGAAAATATCGCCGTAAATCATAGCGTGGTGGTTACGTTTTTTCAAAACACATCTGATTAGCTATGACTCGCAGGTTGGAAATTTATCGCTAAGTATCTAACACACCTAGTTCCGGAAGCTACACCTCAGAACCAACCCCCTCTGGTTTTAGCGTGATTACTATTTTGGCTTACGTCGTCATATAACATCAAGTGTGAATATGGTCAGATACTACACAAAATATTTTTCATGACGTCAAAATATATAGATAAGTACATATGAAAAGAAGAATATTTTATAGCTAAAAAGAAGATAGCAAAGAAAATATAATCGTTATTTTAAAAATTCTGTAATAATTTATTAACTTAGCTATTTATGTGAGGGTTTCACCCAAATATATCGCCTTAGTTGCACACCTGACGAAATTAGGAACAATAGTCTTAGGATACCGGCGGCTACGTCGGAGTTCGGACCCACGCTGGACACGACACCTCGGGGCTAAACGAAAACGTGCTCTAATCTGAGTCTCAAATAACTATCTCGTACTCTCCGGAATGTAACATCTATTAACATAAATTCCTGCAACATTCAAAATGAATCGTTGTTCTGTAAACTTAATAAATTTCCCGGCTTTGTTCACATGAAAATGTAAATGCTTTTTTTTATTCATATTCTTGCATTATTCAATCACATATTTTCTAAAATTGATGGCATTTTGCATAATATTATTCGGTTAATGCACATAATGAACTTTACAAATAATAATATGAAAACTCTTTATCACAAAAACTCCTTGAATATTATAACAAGTCGGCTATTATTTTGTGTACAAAATGACATCATAAAATACTTTATAATCAATAATTCCTTAATGCTAATAGTAGTAATAATTCACAATAATAAGAAATGTTAAAAGAAGAATTATTCTAAGAAACACATGTTAACTGTCAAGTCATTAAACTTTGATATATCTATAAAATCATAGAGTTATATTCTCTAACAAATAATATAAATCTGTAATTTCCATGTTCTGACAGTAATGTAAAGTTATTTGTTATCTGTGAAACATTAAAATTATAGATTATGTACGACATATAATTAAACTCTTTTAAGCTTTTTGTACATAACACTAACGCTGCAACGTATCCTTGTTGTGAGATACGTTTAGGTAACAGCTTTTTGTTACGTTGTAATTTTTACAAGCTTAATAACAGGGTGAGCGCTGAAGCGTATCGCCGAATTCGTTAATTTAACAATAACAAAAAACGGTCGCGCACGTCACTTCCCGCCATTTTCAATGTTATTATAATCTTTGACTTTAGAATGCGCTGATCTAGCCATAATGTGTACTTAACCTTTTTGTTATAAAAAATGAAAACATTCAAATTATATTATGAAGGTTTTTTAGTGATGTAGATTTGAGATAAGATTTAAATTAATTATTTTAAACTCTTAGTAATTTGGAATCAAAGTTACGCAATATAATTTGTTATTATAAAAAAAATCAACTTCGATTTATGTAGCAGACATTTGGTCAAATAAAATAAATTGGTATGTATAAATTGTATTGAGAGTGACATCTGCATCCCAAAAGAAGTTATTAATTATGAAATACAATACTAGCAACCGCCTGCAGATTCGTCCGCATTATATTACAATATAAAACATAACAGCAATAAAATATATACTAGCGCCACCTAGTGCCGAGTTATAATATTATAGATAGTATAGAAAACGTTTTCATGCTAAAAAATTTAGATGTCCCGATCTTCATGATGATCAATCAAACGCTGTTCAAGTTTATCGACCCTGGGTATATCAACATATAATTTGATATATATCAAGAAGAAATAGCCTAAGCTAAGGTACACGGAGTTTATGGCCTTTGCTTTTATAAACCCTTGTATCTACTTGATGGATAGAATTGTGTCAGACACAATACAATAAAAAAAGCAATATTTTCGTTGACGCTACAAAATAAAAACTTAAATTTAGTAAAAAGTTTTTATTATTAGTTATAGTATGTTTAAATAAGCTATCGAATAATAATAAGAATCATGGACTTTGCTTTTACAAGCACGATGTGTTTTATAGACGTAATTCTACGTCAACGACATTAAAGAATTAAAAAAAGAACAATAATGTCGTTGATGCCACAAAATAAAAAACAACAGCAAAAAGTTTTTATTTCTATGTTTTTAAATAATCTATCTAAAATACGAATTACCACAGTATGAATAAAGAAAAGTATAGACTAAAAAACGTGACGCGTTCGTGAAATCGGCGTAAAACGTAAACAAAAAAGAATCGATCGTTCACAGCGGGGCACGTCGATACATCTCAAACGCCTAATGATATCGCCTATCATAACTCACAGGTTAATGAAGATGTTTTTACTGATGTTTACATATCAATAGCTTCTATTAATTTGTACTTTTATTAACTACTTCTTTTTAAACTGTGCATTATACTCATTACAACCGTACAGATGTAATAATGATGATAACGTTTAAGTCAATTAGAATGTTTGGTTAAAAGGTTTTTTATTCAACATTTGACGAGGAAACGCGGGCGTTGTTTATTCCATACAATAGTAATCCTCTGTTTTGGCCGTGGATATATCATAAATCAAATGTTTTTTTACCTATACTATGTACGAGACTTATAAACGTACTAAACTATCGACGTTTTCAGACATGAAATAAATAAATTTGTCGAATGCAATAAATAAAAAGAAAACATACAAACACAACGAAAGTCCTTCTTAAATTAATTATGAAAGAAAAAAAAATCGGTTTATTTTCCAAGGAAGCATGATTTCGTTTATTTTTATATACGTAAAATTACTCCAAGCTAAAGTTGTCTCTCTCGTGCTACATTCGAAAGTTCGGAATAATTGAGATAACAATAAACTCACAATACCTATTCTATAAGATTCGTATATAGTAGTAATATAAGGACGACGCAATCTGAAACCGCATGAAAATCCGTTCGGTAATTTTTGATTTTATCGCGAACACACAGACAGACGCGGCGGAGGACTTTGTTTTCTAATATGTAATGATGATAAATAACTTACGCAACACTAAATACACTGCTATCAACCTGCATGTCATTAAAAAAAATCATCGCAGCGTCGTGTTCTCGTTAAGTTGGTCGAGTTGTTAAAAAAACTTATGAAGGATAATTTCCTTCGACTTGTGATGTCGTAAAAACTTAAACTCCTACTATAAATGTGTACGGGTTGAGAAGAGGCTCGAGAATCTCATTAGAATATCACGTTAACTCCTCCGAGAAATTGGTTTCGTTAATAACTTAGGGCATAGTAAGGTTTTTATGGTTATTTAACTTGTTATTAGGGATACAGATGATCGTCTGTAAGTTTTATAGTTATCTTTTTAAATGTTAAACTTAGCACACACCGTGGTTGAACGAAGACCAATTATAAAGACCGCAAAACTTTACGATAAAAAAGAACGTACTAGCGGATTTCGTATGACGATTTTAATATGAATTCAAAATTAAAAGGTTGAACAACAATATTAATTGCTATGTGTGCTAAGCTTTATTTCACAACTCAACCACGCGCTCTCCAATAATTAATTGGTTTATATCTAAAACTTCTTTATTAATTGAGTTGAACTAGTGTCAACGATGACTGGCCAGTATTTGTTTACTATCGACGTGATTTATCTTAATTCAATCTGAGATTTAGGCTCGACACACACTCTGTGTCACAATAAATTCCGGTATAATCGATTAGAACAGTTGCACTAGTTTTCGTTTGTTATAACAATGCTTTTTGAATACAGGCTGAAGAAAAACACGTGTATGTGATGCCTAAGTGGTAAGCAGAACCTAATATTTGCAAATCTATCTATTTTATTAAACCATATACGTAAGTCGACAGTTAAGTTACCGCAAAACAACCTACGCTTAACTTGCAATCAAATGGCCTTGTGCACTATTAAAGACCTAATGTATCAGAAAAACAACACACGATCGACTTCTACTAAACGATATTAATATAATACTAAATAGGAGTTTTTGGCGGGATCTTAGAATCTCATGTTCTTCTTCCATTCCATTTTGGCAACCAGTCTTCTAGTAGACTATTACTGCCATTGTCAAGTGAGTATCGATATTACAAGTTTCTTGATATAATTTCAATGAACTAACAAGATGGTGGCTATCATGTTAGAATTTTCCATGGAATTTTTGTGGCATCTCAGAATTCATGGTCCATGGTATTATTTTCCATTCAGTTCACTTATGTACAACAAACAAACTATATTACATAAAACACCACCAATTTTACACAATATAGAGTCAAGTAACACAAGATTATGAATAAAAAATAATATCCACTACATAACAGACCAAGATCCCGCCAAAAACTCGAATCTCATGTTGTGGATTTTGTTTTAATCATGATCTTGTGTTATTTGACTCTATATTTTGTAGTATTGGTGATGTTTTACGTAATATAGTTCGGTTATTACGCACAATAATACCACGGAATATGGATCACGAGTTTCCGCAAAAACTCCCTGGAAAGTTCTAACAAGACGGCTACCTTCTTTGGTTCATTAAAATAATCGCAAGAAACTTATAATATCATTACCTACTCGACAATGGAACTGGAAGATTGGTTGGCAAAGATAAAATAAATAAACAATAGAAAGAAATATTTTATTCATAATCAATGCATTATTTACAAATATGCAAGAGTGGATAAAAATATGCACGTCGCAGCATTACGAAATGGAATCCGGCTCAGCGTATGCTAAAGTGTTATGAGAAACACTTAGCGCTGATTTTCAGCTGGAACTCAATGCAGGTCACGGAGCGATATCAATTATAATAATGATATATAATATATATAGAGAAACAAGTAACGTAAAAAATATTATTGTACATCTATACTAATATTATAAAGAGGTAAACTTTGTGAGTTTGAGACGTTGTGACGTTGTGGCGCTGTAAGGGGTAATCTCGGAAACTACTGGTCCGATTTGAATAATTCTTTCAGTGTTATATAGCTCATTCATCGAGAATGGTTATAGGCTATATATCATCACGCTAAGGTCAATAGGAGCGGAGCACAGATGAAAAATGTTTCAAAATCGAGATGTTTTTTTTCTTTTTGAGAGCTTCTGCTGCGTGTCAGCGTTAGCGCAGAGTAGTAACTATTACTACGCGGACGAAGTCGCGGGCAGGGGTTAGTAACATATAAGAGAAGCAATTGCAGGCGTGACTCAGATATATATCTAACAAAAATTACATGCAAAATCTTTAATTTACAAACATTGTGATACGAATAAAAGCTTTTTAAAATGAATTTTAAATGTACCTAAGTACCGCGTTGAGATTGCGTATTGCAGGTCGTTCCAGCATCTAGTAGCAGTGAACCTAAAACTACCCCGAAATGAGGTGGTAGCATGCCAATAAGTACATAACATATACTTCGAAGCTCTAGTTCTATAACTATTCTGATCTCTTGCCCAAACTAGTTTTTTATAGAGATATTCAGGCTTCCCGGTTTTTATTACACCGAATAATAGTGTGGCTAGGTGCAGCTGCCTCCCACACTCTATTTTTAGGAGTATTACTGAAAATATTCACTCCGATCAGTCTATCGAATTTATTAGTATGTGATTCGGAAAACTCCATTTGTTTAAACTCTAATATTGACTAAATTCAATAAAGAACTAATAAAAACTATCGACTTACACAACCCTAGAGAGACTTTTGATTTGAATAATATTTGGGAACTAACAATACGTTTTCAATATCTTCGAATTATATAAAAAAAAATACACAGAGAAAGGCCTTAATTGAAACGAAAAAAACCCAAAACACACCAAAATCTGTTGCTTAGTTTAGAAGAATTAAGGAAATAGAGACAAACACGAAAAGCGATTCTCTTTTATTATATTTATAGATAGATGTTATAATCTAACTGAAAGAAATATACATTTATTCAACACATATTTACAAGTATATACATAAAATATTTAAATAGAGATAGGTATTGAATGAAATGAAAAGGTTTTAGTCTCACCATAACTGCAGGTTTGCAAGTGCAAGCGTTGCAACCATTGATATACAAAAACTCAACATGCACACGTAACGTCTCACAGCCGGCACACAAAAATGAGTGCATTATTTCGGATTATGCTGTCATTTCAAATAGTCTCACGTCGCTTGCGTCCTTGTAATAACAACTTTAAATCATTCAGGTAAGCTTGAATTTGCAAAATCATAAGTTTATCGCACAATTATAACCACGTATGTATATTGGGTAGTTTTTGCGGACGGTTTTGAGCGCTACTTTTATTTCGAGAGTCTGTGTTTTCGGTTTTTATATGTCAATGGTTGCAACGCACATTTTCAGCAAGACCTGCTGTATACAGAAACACACGGACGAACTTACACTACAAGTTCAAATTAATATAAGCATATGCATGCTATATTGTATCTCAGTTTTGCCCATTTACAATCTATAATTTACGAAGTTACGTATTACATTTCACGAAACTGCGAAATTCGATATCACTTTAAAAAAAAACTGCGCATTAGCTCAAACATCACATTGACGAAACTAATTTGTTCAATTTTTTCGGCTGATTTTGTAAGTGAGAACTTCTTTAGGCGCGTTGGGTAGTATTTTTGGCAGGACATTAACTTCTAATTTAACGTCACGACACGCTAGTAAGCGTGACCGATCGTATCACGCTTGCGCGGCTTACGTCAGAATAGCGACGTGTAGTAAAGCGGCTAGTTTATTTGTAATATTGATATTTTGTATACAGCTTGGGCAGCCTATCATATGTTTCATGAAATAACAGACTATATAAAGATGTGTATTATTTTTCGCTGTGCCAATAAATGCTAAAACCGGACTAATGATAATAATTTTAATTTATAAATTATGAAATTTAAATAGTTCACAATATAATTGATTTGAAAATTCAAAAGAGAACACAGTTATTTTATTACTAGCTGTTCCCGCGACCTCATCCATGTGAAATAGTTACTTTGAGCTGACGCTAACACGCAGCGAAAGCTCTCAAAAGGAAAAAATCCGATTTTGAAACATTCTTCATTGGCGCTCCACTCCTATTGGTCTTAGCGTGATGATATATAGCCTACAGTCTTCCTCGTTAAATAAGCTGTCTAACACTGGGAGAATTTTTCAAATAAACCTCGAGGTTTATAATAATAGTATAGACTACTACATTTCTCCCGTACTTAACTCGAGCTGTCATTCAAATTACAATAACTTTTGATAGAGTGGACCGATTTTAATGAAACAAAGACTAGGTTACTCTCGAGGGTATACTTTTTTTTTACCGTGAACCCAGTACTTAAGCAGTGATGCGTGTTCATACAAACAGAGAGACAGACAAATAAACAGTTCTAAAAATGATTGAAATGTATTCTATTTCTTATTCCCAGACACAACCATTTTTTTCACGAAAATCGAAAAAGTACAGTCACGTTGGATTTACATTCTTATTATATGTATAGAAGAAGATTGTGAGATTTCACTTCTGTCGGCAATCCTTATGACTGCCACGACTTTTTGTTTTAAGAAACATTTTCCCATTATGCGTTCTAAGATGTAAGTTTTGTTCTCATCGCCATCAAAGGCACAGACGCAACCGAGAGGCGGAACTCAATTAATAAGCGCATTCCGAAGCAGTGAATACCGCACGAATCAAACGCACTTAGAATAACTGAATGGCTAAGAAAACCATTAACGGGAAGTTTGTTTCGAATTAATGTTTACACGTAATTAAATCGCTTTTGTTTATTGTTACCAATGGCTTATATATAAATAAGTAGCTGACCCGGCGAAGCGTTGCTGTGCGTGGCTCAGTTAGAAATTCAAAATTAAAACGTGGCGCCATCTATGCGATATCTTTAACAATCGGTCCTATAGTTTCCTATCAACAAACTAATTTAAAGCGCCATCTGTCCGAGAATAATGAAACTTACCATTAATAACAATAATCAACATTCAGAATAATTTAATTTGTAATTAAAAATATTGAAGCCATTAATCGAAATATAAATTATCCTATATCTCAAGTTGAACCAAATTTCACATAAATGTCAACTCTCATGAAGAGCGGTTGAATGGTTTTGGAGTTCATCGTTGACAAACATCATGACACTGTGTTTTTATAAATTTAGATAGTATTAGACTACAGATTTGAAACACAAACTCTTTCATAAATCCGAAGGGCTCAGCTGAAGAATCCATAATATTTAAACCATTCCTTTTCAACGTGTGGGTCGAGATGGGCGGTCGCTGAGATATAGTTATAAAAATAGTCACAAAAATAATATTCCCGAAGAATACATTAAATCTGAACTAAAGCGAGCGAAGTTGCAAGCAAAAACTAGTATACTGTATAATTCTAAAGGTAAACGGATCCGCTTGTTGATGCAATCCCCTTTATTACCACAAAACTAACAGTAAACTAAACTGCAGTTTAAATTACTTCCTTCGTTCACTTTAACGATGAAGGTTATCTAGAAAAAACAGCTTTAGTTTATTAAAAATATAAAAAGAAAACCTGTTGTCTATAGAAATATAATACTATATAAATAAAAATCTTCAATGAAGCTGAATGTCAAGATGTCATTCGAAATGTCATCTATAAATGGTTATGATATAAAACTAGAGTTTATGGCGGGATCTTGAAATGTTATTTAGGATTTGATATTTTATTCATAATCTTGTGTTATTATAAACAAACGCATACCGGTGTCTATATATACATAGATACTAGCGGAACCGGCGCGGCGGACGTTGTCCTACCTTAATAATAAAAATCCTAAAATTCAACCGCAGCGCCACCGACCGGGTCCAATTGTGACACACGAAAAATTTCATCTAAATCTCTCCAGCCGTTTAGGAGGAGTCACATATACACGGACAGAAGAATTATATATAAAGATAGAGAAATGTAACATTGACACGAAATAGCACGTAAAACATAGTCCTTTACTAATAGAAATAAACTGTATAAAATGTACTGAATAATTACAATAAAACATATGAAGACGTTTAGCTTTAATTAATTATCATTTTCTCGAAACGAATAAGTAAATAACAAAACAAAATATGTAATTATCATATACTTATAATACTTCTTACATAATTCTAATTAATATTTAAAATGCGAATGTAATTGTCTGTTTGTTACGCTTTCACGCCATGACTACTCAACCAATCATCATTTTATTTTGCATACACACGTATTAGGAACACATACAAGGTGCCTTTCACTGAAAAAAAAAAAACTGCTGTATATAGAGGACACCTCAAATCTAGATTATCGGGACCGACGCCCCTAGTTACAATATAAAACAAAGAAAACAACGTCATTCCGGCGGCTTCATTTGATACGTACAAAGTACATTCCTACAACGCGCCGTCTAAACTGTCTAATAAAGCGGCCGACTACTTATTTACTCCGAGCAATAACATTAAATAAGGCTGTTGACACAATAAAAGGACTCGAATAACACCGACCGCTTTAAATATTTTACGTTTATTATTGAACTAGCACCTCATTCGGCCTGAATTCACAACTGTATCAATATAACTGTGTCAATAATTTCGTTTTTCTTTTTAGTACAGTAAACATAAGTATTACTAATCTTGAATAAGTCTAGCCAGAAACAAGAATATTTTATACAATTTAGGCATTGAGAAGGCGTTTATGAACGTCAGGACTGGTTCAGAGAACAACCCAGTCATCAAGGAGCACCGGCAAACACTTGTCGAAAGACCAACTTGTCCCCGTCTGAAGTTACTATCCGCCAAAACGATATGCTTTAGGGCTTTATTTTAGAGTCTACTAATTACTATATACAAAACTGATACTGGTCTTATTGAACCTAAAATACAAAGAGGCCATTTCGTGATTTTGTTTCTAGTATTAAAATCATGTTGGCCTTTTAGTGAGTGGAGTAATTAGGCTAGATGTTGCGAAACCGACCTGCATCATTACCAGTTTTTCGAAGTGACAACTATTAAAGATAGTCTATTAATCCTAAATATATACTACTAAGTATATACAGATCAGCTGCAAAATAACTCATATTATATTTTCTTATATAAAAAATGCCATTGCAACCCATGCTAACTCTCTCACCGCCTAGGTTCTTAGTCGCAATAAGAATGAATTTTGTATCCAATATCTTATTATACACTCTTTAAGACGTATCAGCAGTCATAATTTAAGGTAACTATCAACCTGTTGGAAGAAGTTACATAACTGTGAATATTATAAACATTCTTAAAAATCTGTCAACAGAATGCAACGGAAGATTCATTACAATCATAACAATTTAATGCTAAGAACAAGTTAAGGAATTAAACTACTTATATTCATTAAAAATGTGAAGAAGGAAATACATCTATGAGTATAAAAAAGATATTTTCTTTAAAGACACCAGTCGTTTTAAGACAAGAGGTCATTATATTTCATGTCGATCATTTTCAAGATTTCCTGAGTGTCGTGTATGTCCCGTCTGAACCTATTATGCGGTGACTTTTTCTGACAGATAGAGGAATTCTCAGAGTGTTATCTTATAAATCAATACGCTTCTGTACAGGAGTCAAGCAGCAATTACAACAATTAACTAAAGTAAATTTAAAAACGAAAAGATATTGAAGTGATACTTACAAAACCACAATTCATAAAATCAAAAGACATCTCTCTAATAGTCCATATAAAAAGGATTAAAGGAACGAAGTCGCGAGGTGAGCGAGTTTTAAATACATGTACCGTTTCCTAGACACATTTTGGTATGTCCATCTTTCCCACTTTACACTACAAGTATATGGAAGTAGTGTTAACAACACTCCACATTATGTAGTCCGCGTATACCGCGACACTTATACAGCGAAGTCCTTGGAACTATTGACATTTTTATACAACTCGACTATCATATTAAAAACCTAAAAGTCACTACTTACTTGTAGTAACTTTTAAAAGGAAGTGGCATATATTTATAAAGCTATGAGTTAAAAGACAAAGAATACTTAAGATATATAATATAATCGTATTAGATAAGAAATAAAATGTCTCTCACTGTCTTATTGGGAAATCTTATGACAAAACTTTGATAGTAACCCGCGCTACGCGACGTATCCCATTCCACAGCTCTAATTCTGAATGAGAATGAACAATTACGTGTATATAGACACTAAAACACTAATTTTTAAATTGTAAATGAACATTAATTAATTAAGAGCATTAGAAATCGCTCGTCATGTCCGCAGTAAAATTTAAAAAGAAATAATTACTTTTAATAAATTCACATGTTTATAAAAAAGGATACTGATCTATTTGGGCTAAGAAAGAAGAGTAAAAAAATGTTCTAATTGTATCTGCCGAGGTCGCCGATTAAGTAACACTCGCAACGGACCGTAACAATCTAACAACTAATCAATGGTTCGTACAAAACGATGCAAATGAACGCGAAGTGGGTTCGCGCTCTTTCACCGTAATATCGAATAGACCACAACACTGTAAATACTAATAGTAAAACAAACAAACCTCTATAGAGAGTCGTTGGCCCTGCAGCGTCCGAAATGTTGGATATGAGAAAAATAAACAAAATCACAGTTATGAAGAAACACTTCGTAACGGGCACGGTGTTTACGACACCGGTGGGTTTCGATCGTGGCGATGCAACGTGAGACGTGCGCAAGCGCCGGCCGTTCCGCGCTGACTAGCGCAGCACACAATACAAGTGAACGTAGTTTGACCTTCCTGCCCACAGAGCCTAGCAGTAGCCTTTTACCTTTAAGATTCTTGTCCCAAAAACTATGACCTTCCATAAACCTAAGACAGGAATTCTATCTATTAATCTTTCCAGATTGAAGAACTTAAACATAGGTTGGGGGAGCGTTGAACGTAACTAAACATAAATATATTATGCGGTAGAACTCAAAAGAAAAGATAGTGGAGGCAGTCATAAGGACTGCTATCAGAAAAGAAAACTTGTGGAGTCTTGACCCCTCAGGGAGCAGTCGGGCCCCTTATGAGGGGCACCACCTGTCAAGCTAGCAGACCTAGTGCCGATAAGGCATTCCCTGATCCCCCAGCTAAAAGGTGTAAGAAGGTACCATTAGAATTTAGTTCGTGCGAATCGGACATAACCCATCCACAGCTGCCCAGCGGGATGGATATCCGTTATGGATCTTCCCGGGTAAAAAAAGTAGTTACATGAACCTCTTTTTATCGCGTTACAATAAAAAAAGTCACGGTTCTTCGACATGTATTTTTGTTTTGATAATGAAAACTATAGCACTACTTTAGCTTTTTCTGATAGTTCTGTTAGTTCAGCTGGATGTACTAAACCGATTTTCAAAATTCTTTTATCAATAGAAAGCCACGTTATTTGTGAGTGTCATAGGCTATATATATTAAACCGAAAAATGAAAAGACTTTTTTGTGGAAGTAAGATTTGCTAAGTATGAAAACTGAACTAAATGAAAAAGTTTCTTACGAACGCTGCCTTAACGATGAGAGATATATGATTGAGTTCCAGAGAAATGTTGTAGAGCCTAATAATGCCTACAAAAATGCCACGACAGTATATGCCTAACCTTTATATTTAAGTCACAATAAGTAATATTTTATAAATGTTTACCGCCCAACGAAATGGGCACGGGTCAGCTAGTTCTTCCATACCTTTTTCGGTCTTGATAGAGGAAGTAGTAATAGACGACTACTACTAGTAATAGTAGCCTACTAATAGTAGGCTATATATCATCACGCTAAGACCAATAGGAGTGGAGCTCCAATGAAGAATGTTTCAAAATCGGGCATTTTTTTCCTTTTGATTGCTTTCGCTGCGTGTTAGTGTTAGTATTATATACGTTGCCATGGTAACGTGGTAAATTTCTGTCGCAAACATTTTCAAAGATTATTTTGTGTTCCTATTCAAAAACTTTATTCTACGTTAGTTTTGTTTCCAATTTTTTATTTGCAGTCTATTACATATTATAAAAATAAAGTGCGTGTATGTAAAATGAAATAATAACTTTTTGGTGAATGGATATAGCTACAAATAACAAAAAAAAAAACGTTTTTATATTCGGTCGATATTTTTATATTATTATATTTTGTCTGTTTGTTTGTTTATTCCGGGTAATTTCCAAAACAGCTGGACCTATTTTAACGGGAATTTTACGGGGAGATAGCCGAAATTATAGCGGTTGACATATTCTATTTTATTTGTCCGCGGCTTCGTCCGCATTGCTATTTCCAAAATGGATCGATCGATCTTCACATAACTTTCACTGGCAGATAGCTGATCTTATAAAAAGTAATTCAAGCAATTTTAGTTTATACTAGCTGTTAACCGTGGCTTCACCCACAGTGCTTTCTCCAAAACGGTTAGACCGATTTTCACGGGACTTTTACTGGCAGATAGTGGACCTCATGAAAAGTAATTTAATTTATTTTAATTTAGACTAGCTGATAAACGTGGCATCGCCCGCTGTGCTATCACCAAAATAGTTGGACCGATTTTCACAGGATATTCACTGGTAGAAAGCAGATCTCATAAAAAGTAATTAAGGTTTTTTATTCGCCTTCGGTCGCAGTGGAATATCCAAAATGTTTGAACTGATTTTCAAGGGACTTTCACTGGCAGATAACTACCTAATGAGCTATTTCATTTTAAGCTAGCGGGCTCGGCAGGCATTGTCCCGGCCTGATTATGAAAAAATCCTTGACAAATAATATACTAAAACGTTCCTCATCAATCACTCTATCCACCGGTGAAAACAGACAGACAGACGCGTTAGGGGACTTTGTTTTATACTATGTAATGATAAGGATTTGTAAAGTACTTCGGTTGTTACAAAGGTGGATTATTTTATGATAATTAATGACAACGTAATTATTCAATGTATGGTTATAGTTATTTATTTATAATTAGAATTATTAGCGAACATAAAGTGTAACTATGTACAACATCATAGATTAAGTACTTCGTTAAACTAAGACTTCCTTCACTTGGATTGTCGGTAGGTGAAGGTAGGCGATTCCTTTATAAGTGCTTGTAAGAGGTTGTGCAAGATTCATTATTCATTATTGTTTCGAGTTCGTGAGCTCTATCGTTATTGTCGCTAAGTGATAATTATTGTCTCTGAGAGCGTTGTCTCTGAGATTATTGTAAAAGCATTAAAGAACAAGAATCGAAGAAGTCGTCGTTTCATTTCATAGTGACAGTCGTGTTGTGAAAATACATGCAAATAGAGGACGATGCCATCCGTGCTCTCTGTTCTATAGGCTCTACCTTTATACTCTGACATATAGTTTAAAATGTTCATTACTTTCTTATATAGCGTTAGTGAGCACTGAGGGTGGTATATAGTATGTTAAAGTTCCAGGTATGTTGCTGATGATAAATCTCATCCCATTCGATATACTATTCTTATTCACGTATCTAATGTACACGTTACATGTTACAGTAGATGGCGTGCGTGTCGTAGTTACAAATGTTTTTGTAAAAGCATTTCTGTAATGTACACACATGCTTACAATTTTACATTTCTTTAATACATTAAAAAAAACGCGTGTGGAGCCGCGGGTGACAGCTAGTGTTATCTATAAAGACAATCATTATCATTACATAGTATAAAACAAAGCCCCCTACCGCGTCTGTCTGTCTGTCTGTTCGCGATAAACTCAAAAACTACTGAACGAATCTTTATACGGTTTTCACCAATGGATAAAGTGATTCACGAGGAACGTTTTGGTATATAATTTGTCCAGGATTTTTTTATAATCAGGGCCGGACAACGTCTGCAGGGCCCGCTAGTTATAAATAAAATGAAAACATTAAACCCCGAGTAACGTCAAATGTTTTCTGTCCGTGAGTAATAAAAATAATACAAGAATCAAGTTTTTCAACATTTTTTTTTGTTGTGCTCTACGTAAAAACGGTTATACATGTAAACAACACACTTGTAATTATTGTACAAACATTAGCGCCATTATTAAAGAAGACATAGTTGTTTGTTAATACATCTGTACATATAAGAAAAGGCTAACACGACGAAATCTGTACATTGAAATAGTCCGGTGAAGCTCTTAAGACCTTGCTAGGTCAATAGCGTAGTTAGTTCGAAAAAGAAGAAGTACATTGAATATTTTAAAGAAAAACATATATAAATATCTGGTGGGGCTTAGAATAAATAATAGAACACATTTTCATAGTTTTAAAATTTTTGTCTGTGTCTGTCTGTTTGTTTGGACACGCATCACTGCTAAAATACTGCGTTCATGATAAAACCTCTTCATGAAAATCATAAAGCATATCTTCGAGTAACATTTGATCTTAGTGTCAGTCAAATCGGTTTGGTCTATCAAAAGTTATTATACTTTTAATAACGACGCAACTTAAGTACGAAAGAAAATTAGATAAGTAAATGGATTTACATTCAGGTGACTTTATTAATCAATGTTTTTTTACATAACGTTTCACGCGGACGAGGACGAAGCCGCGGGCACAGCTATTAAATATATATAATACTAGAGGGCTTGGCGGACGTTGTTGATACACGTTGGACGTTGTTGGCGGCCTTGATAATAAACAAGAAATCCTAAAGTCAATCGTAGCGCCACCTACCGGGTCCAATTATCCAAAATTTCATCAAAATCGGTCCAGCCGTTTAAGAGGAGTTCTGTGACATACACACGTACAGAAGAAATTTATATATAAAGATAGTGAATGTTTTATTCACCAAGAAATATTTCAAAACAGCCTATGTAATTTTTTATGCGATTGCAGACAAACAAACAATCGGATCACATGATGATAAGTAATCACCATCGCCTATGGATACCTGTTACTCGAGGGGCAGTCAACAGATGCGTTGCCGGCCTTTGAGATATTAGTAGGCTCATTTCGTGAAGGTTTGCAAGTCATATTGGTCCGGAAACACCAACGCTTTGAGTTCAACACAGAACCGAGGTACGTGAAAAAATCGCTAGCGAAAACCGTACAGTAGACGAACTCCAACCATCTAAATGACTTGGATGAAATTTCAATATACGGCATGGCATCGGTAGTGGAACTCAACAGTAGGTGTCGATCTGAACAGCTCTTCAGAACAATCTCCGTGGTAGAAGAATGTTTCGTTAAGTTTAATAAGTTTGTAGTTGAATTTAAATTTATACATATATAGGGTGTATTTGTGTAGACGTATTTGTTTTCGTGTGAATATATGTATAATAATATATATATTGTGTGTCCATTTATATATTCATACTAGACCAACGTTGTTTATATAATTTACAATTTAAATGTTATCTACAATTTTTAATAGGATTTCAAATTTGTTATACTGCGACAGTTTTGTTATGCATGTAACGGTTAATCTGTACTTTGTACTTGTACCTTTTTATGAAGGTAAAATACCTCGATACGGAACCCTCGATAGACTTATCTGACTAATACTCAGCCAACTTATTTTTATGAAAAGTTTCATAACAGCCCCATAGAGTAATCCACGATATAAATATATAGCTAAAATATGCCGACAGCAAATAGTAACAGATTTTTAAATATAGGTACAATCTATACACTAGATCTATAATTTTAATGTTTCACATAACGATGTTAACCTTCATTCAAATCGCTATCACTAAGACATAATAGCTATGAATGATGTCATAAACTAGCAATAAAATAAAATCACATCAAATGATAGGAAATAAAAATATAGCCACAGTAGATGCGCTGCGCCGCCGGCTACCGGTCTTTAAGCAGACAAAAAAAAAAACGATTTCCTATCGCCACCCGGCACCAATTGGATGTCTTTTTTTTCGGAACATTTAAACTATTTAAATTTTATATCAAATATTAAAAAAATTATCTCCTAATAGGAGATTATGTGAACCAGCATCATTATCATTTCATTACATAGTATAAAACAAAGTCCCCTAGCGCGTCTGTCTGTCTGTCTGTTCGCGATAAACTCAAAAACTACTGAACGGATCTCCATGCCGTTTTCACCAGTGGATAAAGAGATTCATGAGGAACGTTTTAGTATATAACTAGCGGGCCCGGCAGACGTTGTTCCACCCTGACTATAAAAAAATGTGTGCGTGTACTAGTGTACACACGTAAGAAGTGAAACTTGTTTAAGGCCTTATTTTTCGCAAAATGATCTATATGCAACTTTCCAGAAATTGGTTAAATAAAGTTAAATTAGATAAAGTTTAAACAAAAGGATTTTATTTATGTTTTTTTATTTTTCATTTTTTTTTTATTTTTTTTTTTTTTTTTTTTTTTTTTTTTTTTTTTTTTTTTTTTTTTTTTTTTATATATTTTATTTATTTTATTTTATTTTTTTTTTTTTAATTTTTTATTTTTCTCATTTATTTTTTTTATTTATTTCATTTTTTTCATTTTATTTTATTATCATCATTTTATTTTTTATTTTATTTTATTTTTTTTATTTTATTTTTTTTATTATCATTTTATTATCATTTTATTTTATTATCATTTATTATTTTATTTTATTTTATTTTATTTTTTTTTTTTTTTTTTTTTTAATTTTTTTTTTATAATTTTTTAAAATGTGACGGTAAATTTTTTTCCAACGCCGATAAAGAAGTTTCACTTCAAAAGATGGCGCGTAACGGAAAAATGTGACGCGTAACCGAAAAATGTGACGGTAATTTTTTTTCCAACGCCGATAAAGAAGTTTCACTTCAAAAATCTTTGAAAAATTATATACCAAAATCTTCCTCATGAATCACCTTATCCACTGGTGAAAACTCCGTTCAGTAGTTTTTGAGTTTATCACGAACAGACAGACAGACAGACGCGGTAGGGGACTTTGTTTTATACTATGTAATGATTTGTCAAGGATTTTTTCTATAATATGGGCGGGACAACATCAGCCGGACCCGCTAGTTTAAATATAAAATTTAGACGCTTTTCCTGTAACACGTATAAAGAGGTTAATAAAAATTGCGAAGAAAAATTGATATACCTTTATTCTTATGTGCATATAATAATAAATAAATAATAATAATAAATCTACCGCCGTAAATAAAAGATAATCTTGTCGCTTATAATAAAATCTTTACAAATGAAGGAACTTTCAATTTGAGGTGCTTAAAAATAAATACCTTAATAACCATATATTTTATTACGCATTGTTAACAAAGAAGGTTCTTAATCATTTTATATCAACCCAACCGCAAAGGTTCGAGTCCAAAACGGCAAAACTTACTGCTTCTGTTTTCACGGAATATGATCTAAAACATTTTGAATTATATTGGTGTATCTTTTTTATACCATACGATATAAAATTGAAAGTATTCTCATTATTTACAAAATAGTTTTCTATGAAAATGACAAGTGAACAAATAACAAATAATACCAAAAATGTTACAAACAAATACATTTTTTCTTCAGCTAACTCTGAAAAACTTACGCGATTATTAATGCTTAAAGATGAGTTATTGATTATTTATCGGGGATTTAATAAACTATTATTAGATCGTGTATGTTTAGATACCTACTACGCCCATTCGCGTACTGTGTTTACCGATGTGCACGCTGCGCGCATCAATAAATATTATAAAACAAAATCATTATACATAGGGTTTAAATGTGTATTACATCCATATTATATTTATTAACAGTAAACAAAAATCGATGTATCTTTATCAAGCCCCAAGAACATTCTTCGGGTGTTTATGTTTGCAACGCTGCATGAACTTTCATCTAAAGAAAAGTACTATATCCAAGGGATATGTCAAATCTACATCAACACTAGCAAATTTGCAGACAAAAGCTAGTGAACTATTAATGATAAAATTTTAAAGAAGTGATTGGATAGTACATATGTCTAAATAATTTAAACACTTACGAGACCACATAATTTTTGTTCATCTATACTTAATATTATAAAGAGGTAAAATTTGTGAGTTTGAGACGTTGTGGCGTTGTAGCGTTGTGGCGTTGTAAGGGGTAATCTCAGGAACTACTGGTCCGATTTGAATAATTCTTTCAGTGTTATATAGCTCATTCATCGAGAATGGTTATATATATCATCACGCTAAGGCCAATAGGAGCGGAGCACAGATGAAAAATGTTTCAAAATCGAGATGTTTTTTTTCTTTTTGAGAGCTTCTGCTGTGTGTCAGCGTTAGCCCAGAACAGTAACTATTACTACGCGGACGAAATCGTGGGCAGTGCAGTGCAATCTATATACTAATACAGTGAAACTTGGTTAAATGGGACCTGGATAAATGAGAAACCTCTATTATTGAGAGTTGCAATAAGGTCCCGGTACTTTTTCATTGAATTACCTCTATTAATGGGACTTTTCGAACCTGGTTAAATGCGATCGGATTTCTAGGAACTATTCGATGTTTATGTTTGTATTTATATTTGTATATGTATGTATATCTTAATATATATATTTCTTGTGTGCGTGCGTATGTGACTGAACTCCTCCTAAACGACTGGACCGATTTTGATGAAATTTTTTGTGTGTGTTCGTGGAGATTCGAGAATGGTTTAGATTCACAATTGGACCCGGTAGGTGGCGCTGCGGTTGGCTTTTAGGGATTTCATTTTTTATTACCACGGCAGGACAAAGTCCGCCAGGTCCGCTAGTATATGTATATATATTATGTATATGTATGTATATATATATATATTATGTATTTGTATAAATATGTATGTATGTAATATTTGTATTTGTATGTTTATAATTGGGACTCTGTAGCTCAGTTCCCTCTATAAATGAGACAAATTGATCGGGTTGGGACAGGTTTTGATACTTTTCTTTACGAACATTAGAATGTATTTCGCACACGCTTTGTTTGTCTGTACTATCTCAGGTTTTGACCTAAAAACAAGGGAGTGAAAGTGTACAAAATGCCCAAACGTAAATATAAAACGTTATCAGTATCTGAAAAATTAAAACTTCTATCAGATTATGATTGTGGAAAGTCGCGTGATGAACTGTGTAGGGAGCATAGCATAAATGGAATGACCGTACATTTCGACCTCTATAAGAGGGAGCCTCTGTAAATGAGACAACTATAATTTTAAACCTGCCTAATTCGAAAACTGGATTAATGGAAACCCTCAATAAATGGTGCAACATTGTTGGTCCCTTGAGATCCAAATTAACCAGGTTCCACTGTATTATAAAGAGGTAAAGTTTGTGAGTTTGTGACGTTGTAGGGGGTAATCTCAGGAACTACTAAACCAATTTTGAAAATTCTTTTACCAATATAAAGCCACGTTATTTATGAGTGTCATAGACTACATCACGCTAAGACCAATAGGAGCAGAGCAACAATGAAAAATGTTTTAAAATCGGGGTATTTTTTCCTTTTGAGAGCTTCCGCTGCGTCTTAGCCCAAAATAACTATTCCACGCGTGCGAAGTCGCGGGCAGAAGCTATTAACTAATTATATTATCTATCTATACTAATATTATAAAGAGGTAAAGTTTGTGAGGTTGTAGGGGGTAATATCTGAGGAGTCGGAGAAAAATGGTCGAACGAAAACGTTTCTTACGAACGCTGCATTAATTATGAGATATATATGATTGAGTTCTAGAGAAAAGTTGTAGCTTGATAATGCCTATTACCGCCCAACGAAGTGGGTACGGGTCGGCTAGTAGCAAGATAAAGTCGAGACGGGCAGATAGTATATTATAAATAAAATTGGTTTTTATGGGTAGAATAAAATATAAACGTAAATTGTTAGATAAAGATATAAGAAAGGTAAAGAAATACGATACAAGTGAAATTTTTGTACTGCAGGTAAACATTTTAATTAAAAAAATATAACAAAAAGCCAGCGTCACGGAGCATTCCCAGGCTAACCCACCTAACCAAATACTTGCCGCGTCCGATGTTGCTTACCTTCGGTGATCAGACAAGACCCGGTGTTTTCAACACTCTACCCGACACAATGTTTATCCCCACCTCTTTTCGTCACACAAAAAGGTTGCGGATCAGAATTTCAAAAGCCGCCCACGAGAAGTGTTCCCATGTTATTTCCCTCAGTAAATGCAATTTTTACATTATTAACAATTACTTCTGAACTGAGAAACAATAATATAATATGAATCCAAATAAATACCCAGAGCAAGTATCCTCTTAGCAATTGTTCATAGCATTTTTTTGTAACTGGTAATATTCGAGTATGCTGTCAAAGTTAAATCTACCAAAATTTCTGTGTTTATGAATTTCTTTAGCAAATTATTTCGTAGTTCTTGGATAACTACGTTAATAAACAATAAAATATTTACCTCATTTAATATAAGAAATGCACAATTTTCGTAAATTGATTACCAATACAAGTAAGTTTGTAGGTTATATTTTATTTATATAAAAAGTTGGGATACTGTACAGATATTACAGTAAAATATTTTTGTATAATGTATGTATGCTTATAGCATTTCAAAATATCGCTAAACTTTGTCTTTTTATTCATTCACACTATACAAAGAGTGTTAAAATAATTATCTAATAAAATTTATTTGATCTATTACTTGACCTATATTGTGCTGAACGGGATTCATATTAAATGTTTTTTTTTTCCAGTAAGAAAACAAACAAAATGCTTTCGACCGTCACATATTCAGAACATTACCCGATGCACTTCCACCATACACCATACCCCAGAACAAGTCACTAAACCACAGTTCACAGTACCCAAAGGTGTTTTCGGGCAAGCAACATGTCACACACACCCCCATTTAATAAAACCGCCCCATTTGACTTGTGGAATAACTCAGATGGAATATAGAGAGAGGAGAGAAACATTGGTCAGTAAATTAGTCGCTGAAGTGGATAACATGCACAAAACACACATAGTAAGTATTACAATATATAATTACTATGTTCTTAAAATTGTCTGCACTCATTATTAAGCATTTTTTTTTTTTATTTGAGCACAAGGCGGCTCTGCTATCTAAAAACAATGGCGGCAACTGAACCATGAAAATCTAAAAGATGACAGTAAAGGGTCTATTTAAAAAAAATCAAGGAAGTCATAAGGACTGCAGACAGAAGTGAAAACTCAAAACAATGGAATTTAAACTGTGTTCTCTTTTGAATTTTTAAATTAATCATACTGTGAATTATTTAAATTGCATAATTTGTAAATTGAAATTATCATCATTAGTTTGGTTTTCACATCTATTGGCACTCGGAACAATCATACATATTAAGATATGATAGACTGCACAATCTCATTACAAAATATCAATATTAGTTGTACACAGGGTCCTATACTATGTGTCACTTGTTTGACGCAAGCCATGCAAGCTCAATAGGAACGGTCATGCTTATTAGCATTACATGATACGGAATTATTAATTTATCTCCTGCCAAATATACCTCTCAACGTAAAGAAGTTTTCACTTCAAAAATTAAATCTTTTTTTTTTACATCAAAAACTGGTATATGAGGTATATAAACTGCTTAAATTGCCATGCCTTCAGTGGTTTTATTTTTATTTGATGTGTATTTATTTTTCCATAAAAGTAGGTTATACTAAAACGTTAAGTATTTTTTAGAATTCAGTAGGGAAGTTGGAAATCAAATGAATGTTGCTCAAAACAGTTTGTACCTACTGGATACCATAATCACTTTAAATTATGGAAAATTAGAAATAAATAGAGTTCAAAGTAATAATTACTGTCCCAAATATTTTAAAAATTGTTTGGCATAAAGACATCATTTTTCTTTATGTTTTATTAGGCTACAAGCTATTATATGTAGAAATATGTAGAATTTAAAAAATCAAATTTAAACCCTCTAATGTCAAATGACTGTGTCCAAAATTGTTGGCATGATCTCTTAGTTGTATCAAGTACACAATAATAAATAAGTACTTGGCAATCGATTTTTAAATTGAATCAACTAGTTAAATATACTTTAGGACAATGGGCCTAAAATCCCATTAAAAATATAAACATACATTGAATATTGTGGGTATATGTAATACATTTTCAATTTTCGGTATATTTATATTAAGTGAAGTATATGTTGGCATAACATTAAGATAAACAGATATGGTAAAAAATATTACAATTGACATATATCAAAAATTTAATTTGTATATCAGTTGATTTTGGTCTTTTAAATGTACAAACTTCACATAATCTGTGGAATGAATATTTACTTTTGCATTTACATTCAAAACCGTTTATGGCAACAGTTTAGAACAACATACCAGTTATATTGACCCAGAATAGAGGTCCTGGCTGAATGCCGTATCTCAAAAACATCACCTGTTGTTACAACTAAATATGAGTAGTCCCTTCGATGTCATTATAACAGATTTTGACTGTAGTTTGTAGTAACAGAGAAGTAATTATACTGTTGTCTAAAGAAGCAGAGGTGTACCTGCCATGTATTGCAATATATATGTATATATCCAGAATTAGGAAAAACGGAGCAAGTAACAATATTTTAGTTAACTGTTCTTAATTTACACTTTTTAAAAAATCATGTTCAATATTCTTAGATAAGTATGCGAGCTAATTGCTATTTGTGTTTAGTTGAAAACACCTTCTGTTACATTTTTTGATTGCATTTTAGGTGTTTTCTCTTTTTGGTTAAATTTTACTAATTATTCCTTACAGATTGTCATACCAGCAGCATGTAAACAATATATTTCAGACAAAATACCCTATGTATTTAGACAGAATTCCGATTTTTTCTACTTAACTGGATGCTTGGAGCCAGCCTCAGTGCTGGTTATGGTGAAACCAGCACAGATTGATAGTTATAAGGTGAGAGGCTTCTAATACACAATTACTGAATATTAATACTGTACATATTATTTGTGATTCATGATTATATATGGTATGATTTTGTGAGATTTGTAAGGCACTTTGTAAGTTTAAGCACCATGTCAAGCTGGTTTTGGTGTCTAAAGACTATATAGTGGATTAATATGTGAGCTATGGTGATGTCTGGAACTGATACCTCTCTTTGTGCATCCACCAAAAACGATTGTGACTTTAATGTATTTTAAATATGTATATATGTAAAAAAGATGAACTAGATTAAGTTTCTTGGCAGTTCTTCAAATGACTACGGTTGTTTTCTGAACCGGTTGTAGTTTTGATGTTCATTAGCTCCTTATTAGGGCCTAAATTGAATTTCAGATTTGATTTAAGTTTATTGAAGATATTAACAAGCATTCAGGGCTCAGGATCAGGACAAAAACTCATACAATCATTCTTCAAGTTTCCAATATATAAAGTCCCGAAAAACACTGCATAAAGAGTCTGACTTATTAAAGAGTCCATAAATGCTGATATCCAAACACCTCAAGAAATAAAAATATATGGATATTTTATTACAGAGTATATTATTTGTACATGATAAAGATAGTCACGCAGAGCTATGGGAGGGCCCTCGGACTGGTTGTGTGGCCGCTGCGCCACTCTTTGCTGTCGATGAAGCCAGACCAATTGAGACATTTGGCAATTTTTTGAACAAGTGGGTACAGTTTATTTTTTTCAAACTTTGTCCATATTTTCAAAGATGTCTATGTACCTGCTAGCTTTTCCCACTACTATGATCACATTATTCTAGATTTAACCTACTCCTCAGGAAATATTAACTTTTTTGGATTAGTGATACCTTTTCTTTATTGTAACTGTGAAAACCGCTATGCAAAATTTCATCATTATCATTTGAGTAGGTAACGTATGAACATATAGTAAACAAACTCATTCATATTTATAATATTAGTTAGATTTTATTAACATATATTTGAAAAGTTTCTACAATTATTTTGAAGTATTGAGGAATATTCATCGCTAATTAGGATTCTAAGTATGTGTATCACTACATATTATAAAACAAAGTCATCTGCCACATCTGTCTGCCAACTCAACGGACTGAACAGATTTTCATACAGGTTTCACCAGTGGATAAAGTGATTCATGAGAAAGGTTTAGATATATAATTTGTCGAGGTTCTTTTTATTATCGGGGCGGGATAACGTCCGCCGAGCCTTCTGGTATTATACAATAGTCAGTAGACAGCATAGTTTAAAAATGTCTGTTGGTCAGTATTCATTGTAATCTTCTAGAAACGAGAAAATTCCATTGCAAATGCAACATTCTCACACTTAATTCTAGATAAAGCAAGTTTTGCTGTCTGAAACAAGTTTTGGTCAATAACTTCTGTACCATATTTGTTACTAACCTATCTTAGGACTATAGTTCTGTTCGACTTTGCTTGTAGATAAATGGTTTTGGTCTACAATGGTCACTTAATATCAAATATACATATCCATTAGTTAAAAAAGGAAAAAAATCTTCTTCTAGAATAACAACCTCATCGAAACCATCAGTCTTATGGTACCACAACGAGTCACCAGCGAATCCTGATATTCATGCTACCGTACGGTCGGTGCTCCGCCCCGACGGGCAAGTGACACTGGCTGATCCTCAGCGGACACTCCACTTTATGAGGGTGATCAAGTCTCCCTCCGAGATAGAGCTTATGAAGGAAACCTGCCATATCGGATCACAGAGTGTCAATATGGCAATGGCATGTACAAAACCTGGTATGTGTACTGTTTTCCCTTCAACTTAATACAAAGACCAAGATATGCTCAACAAAAAGACTCAAATCCCACTAAAATTATATCATAATTAAGACATTAAAACCAATTTTCTTTGAATCTATAATTGTAATATCTTCTCGAGAATCCTGAACCATATACTTGTGTTTTTGAATCTCATATCGAAACAAAGTGTATTCCAAAATCGTTTTATTTCTATTTATCGCATGTGTTAAATCTTTATTTTATGAAGCCTGAGAGAGTAAACACACTAAACCCTCTACGGTACTTACTAGGGTGGTTCATTTCCGCAAATTTTTTTTTTTTCGTTGCTATTATATATATAATATAGAATATTAATAATTTGCATAAAATGTTTGCGGAAATGAACTACCCTAGTACTTACTGTATTTCGAGTGTAGCTACCGGAGCACATCAACAGGTGCTTGGCGAAAGATTTTCAATTTGAGAATGGTAGCTGTTAAAGCTACCATTATAAATAGTATGAGTAGTTAGAAAAAGCCCTTCCACCATGCTTTCCTTCATCGAAAGACTCGGTCGCAAAAATTCGAACTTACGTCGGTGGACACAGTGTCCGTAAACGTTATCAATTGGGTCATTATCGCTTGAAAATTTTGTTATTTAGCGTCTTTATAATACTTGTATGTAGGTGGTAGAGCCACGCTGAATCTATTACTGGTTTCAGCATGAATAGGTCGGTTAGTCCGGGGTACTATCACCCGACACATAAAAAACCTACGTGAAGTAACATTGTTGCGTTTCGTTCGGTCAGTGAGAGCGCCGGAGGCCCACCTCCCCTCCTCTTCCTCCCCCTCCCACCAAACAAAGGATGGTCTATGGACGGTAGTGATCGCTTAACATCAGGTGACCAACCTGTTCATTTGCCTCCTATGATATAAAAAAAAAACTTTCTCCCTTAGATCATATTTTATCTTAAAATCTTTAAGAAAAGATAAGGTCCAGAAACTGTGTACAGGTTTTAATCCGGTTTTACTAGCTGGAAGTCTTGACATCATTGGCATCCCAAGTATACAACTCTAGAATGTAGTTATAGGGATATGATACAAATTGTTGTACTTTATTTAAAGTATATTCCTCTACTGAGATAGTCAAAACCGCATGAAAATTCGCTTAGTAGTTTTTAAGCTTATCGCGGATAGACAGGCAGAGAGACGCAGTGGAGGACTTCACTACATATTATAAAATAAAGTCCTCGGCAATGTTTATCTGTCTGTCCATCCGTCTGTTCGCGATAAACACAAAAACTACTCAACCAATTTTCTTTCGGTTTTGGTTATATAATTTGTCAAGGTTATTTTATTATTAGGGCGGGATAACGTCCGCCGGGCCCGCTATATGTTTTATAATATGTAGTGATGTATAATGGTTGTCGTAGGTGTATCTGAGCACAGTCTAAACGCTGTGCTGGAATACACATGTAGGCAGGCGGGGGCGGAGCACCTCGCCTTCCCGCCGGTGGTGGCGGGCGGAGCGCGCGCTACACACATACACTACGTCACTAACAACCAGCTACTCGCCGCTGAAGAGATGGTGCTCGTCGACTCCGGCAAGTACATACTCTTCATCGATTACTAGCCTATATGTTATATACTATAATTTTTATTTTATTTGGTTGCCTTATACATATGTAGGTTATAGCACTTTCAACGAAATGTTTCTGACGTAAAATGTCGCGTGTCGTGTATATGATATGATAATTATGCTGTATTCGATCGCACGTAACAGTCGCCATAGTAATATGCTTAAATTTATCATCAAACAATATATATGTAATAATCAAGAGGTATGGTAGAATGCGTGTATCTGGTTATATCATTACCATCGTCACAGTCACTGTTTTAGTTCGTCATATTTCGAGATCAGCCAAGGCATATCCAACTGTGGAGATGTCTGCAGGCGATCGTGATAGCGGTGACTGTTGAGGGATTATAGATCACTCGGTCATGGCTGTTCTTTTTACAATACTCTACTAATAATTAGGCACTTAAAGTGCAGTCCTTATGACGAGTTACAATAAAAAACAACCATACACTTATTTAAATATATATATATATATATATATATATATATATATATATATATTCATATAAACGATACACGTGAACGACACATCAAGCTTATTATAACGCATTTTCCCAAGGCTTCGTGAAACGCAAGCATACACACAATGTTCGGTACCAGACCCGGTATTAGATGTTGATATATATCATTACATACTATAAAACAAAGTCCCCTACCGCGTCTGTCTGTCTGTCTGTTCGCGATAAACTCAAAAACTACCGAACCGATTTTCATGCGGCTTTCACCCGTGGATAGAGTGATTCATGGGGAACGTTTTAGTGTATAATTTGTCAAGGATTTTTTCATAATCAGGGCAGGACAACGTCTGCCGGGACCGCTAGTTAGTAGTATGAGGGAACCGCGAATATAAGAAACACTGTATAATGTATTCTATCTCATTCTCTCACACGTAGGGATGGATATGTTTGTCACTTTTACCGCTTTTAATACCGCTTTTTCGTTTCATCGAGTTTCAAGTCACAACGGGATTAAGAAAGGTTTTATTTAAAAAATTCATAATAAAATACAAAGCGTTTTCAACAATTTTTTCTTATGTAATAATCAATAGAGGGGTAAATATTCTGTTATTGGAAATTAACCCAATTATTATGGTTAAATCCAGGCAGTCAGAGATGGTTATACAATTCAGACATATCGCGAACGTGGCCAGTGTCTGGGAAATTCTCCAAACATCATAGGATTCTTTACGAACTGGTGTTAGCTGTTCAGGTAATAATATTTATACCATGTTTTCGTATTTAAGAATTTATTACTATGTATTTACTGTCAATAATTTGTTCGATCACTGAACTTGCAAAACATAAAATAACAGTTCAAACACAAACAAAACATAAGAACAAGTATTCAAATGAGCTGAAGATTTCTGTGAAGGAAAGTATCGTGATGAAACCATAGAATGATGGTAGAACTTTTTCTAAACCCGTCTGGTTTACTACCACCCTTAAGTTGAGAATATGTCTCCAAGTACTATATATAGGTATGTAGTAGTATTTATACTTGAGAGCCAGTACTTGTCCAAATTTAACGTGTTAGAAGATTCGAGATTCTGGTTAAACACTAACACCTGTAAAGTTTTGAAAGAAACTATTGCCCGCTTGGTAATGGCAATAGTAACATTCAGTAATCACGATTGGATTTTCAATCAGAACAAATAATAATGAATACTTTGTCAAGGTCTAAAGTGATTGTAGTATTTTTTACACTTACCCATCATTGAATGTTGGACAATTTAAAAGATCTAAAAGCTATTTTAGGATGGATCAATATGTGAACGATGGTGACATCTGGAAATGACGTCAATCTCTGTGCACCCACCAAAAACAAATGTTGCTACCTATGTTTGTAAATACATGTATAATGAAAAGATGAACCAGATCGAATTTCTTGCCGGTTCTTCTCTACGTCTGGGTTTTTGTCCGAACCAGTGATACCTTTGACGTTCATATGTGCCTTCACAGGACCTAAACTGAATGAAATATTTTTAATTTTGTTTTGAATCGAGCGTTGACCTCCCCTACTATTTAAGTCACATTATTTAATATCAAACGAGATTGTGATGAAATGTTAACACATACAAAGTTTAAGAAAAAACTATTACCCACATGGTAATGGCAATAGTAATATTCAATAGCTAGGATTGGTTTCTAAATTAGGACAAATTATAAGTTCCTTCCGTGTCAAAGGCATATTAATGGAGTTTGACATATCTATCATCAAATATTGCACAGTTGTTATGAAGATTGTCTGTTTTTTTGCAGAAACGCCTGATAGAGATCCTCGGGGAGCATCGACCTCCACTAGATCAGTTATTCGACAGCATGTGCCGGCTACTCGGGACGCATCTCCAGCAGGAGGGAATACTTCCCAAAAACATCGACGGTCACGAATTAATCACCGTAAGGATCATCTATACTGATAAATCTCTAGTTCTGTCTGCACATGTAATTTTATTTTTAGAAATTTTTTGACAGATGCTGATCGCGAATATAGTCCAATTATTAGAATTTCCATCTATCTGTTTCTTTTTACGTTCTGAACTT